>CM072666.1:63194975-63422475 GCA_036884735.1 Huso huso | reverse complement strand
TTAAGCTTTCTGTGCCTAATGGGAAACATCTCCAAAACAAGGTAGATCATTGAAAAGGAATAATTACAGTGACATCCCAAAAATCACATTCAATTGGTTTAGTCTATTTTTAGAGATGACTGTAGTTCATTTTATATTCTCCAAAAAGTAGTTGAAGGACTGTTAGCTGAAACCTTTGTATTTATAGGTTTTACCTCTGAGTATTTTTAGCTATAGAACTTACTTCATTTTATCAACAGAATGAGGCTGGGCAGTGGGGCCTGCAGTCCTATAGATCTCCTGTTTCCGACGCACATCTCTGGGAGGTTTGACTACAGTGTCAATAAATGCTCGCTTCACCTGTCGACCTGGAAAAAGTAATAGGAGGCCCAAATACACCTGGAATCATAACAGGAACTAGATTTTATATACAATACACAACACAACAGCCAACCTGCTGGCCAAAAAGGTAGTTTAATAGGGATTACTTCAAAACAAAATTATATGTTCTCTATGCCAATACAGTTCACGGGGCGGGAGCCCGGGCTATAAGAATAGCTTGTTAGATCGTCGATTGGGTTAGTAGAGGAGAGCCCTCTAGAGAAAACATATAAAAAGGGTTGTCTTGCTCGATGAGGTGAGGCATGGCCTCCAAGACTCTGCACAGCATCCCTCGAGGATGGAATAGGTAGCGGATGCAAACCTGAAAATGAAAAAGGACAGAAGAGTAGTTACCCTGGCTATTGGAGAGCTGCTCATGGTGGGAGCAGAGAGCCTCCCTCAGGGAATCTGAAAAGAGGTAGAAGATAGATAAGGGCATCAGCTAAGACATAAATAATAATAGAAAGGTTAGTTAGAACATTGAGCACTAAGCACATACTACAGTCCAGAGCAGATAATAGGAAGAAAGAACTGAGTCTCTGTTTGAGGTAAGGAATAGCGCATGCAAAATAGGGAAAGCTGGCGATTGATGGAACTGTGAGAAATCTAAAGAAAGCGGTTAAACACATTGTCTCCATGAGTAGGTTGCTGAAAGGATTGAATCGGCCATTTTGAAGGATTTGTATTAGAGTGAATAAAATGTCCGCAGATATAGGCAGCCTTGATGGGGAAGCTGGGGCTATGCTTTTGATGATTCCTCGCAGTGTCAGATGGACTGCCGGAATAGACAGCAAAATAGGGGAATAAACTGGCAATAAAACAATAGTGATACTGGATCCCACTGATGTAGGATTTAATTGTGCCTGGAGCCAGATGGAGAGAGTCCCTTGCATGTGCGATGCAAGTGAGGATCTAGTCTTGATTGATTGGAATAGGAAGAATCTGATTTTGAGCACAGTTCCCGCCTGTGGTGTAAGATGACCTTGTGGATGGAGCAAGAGCTGAAGCCATGTAGTTTCTGGCAGATTGAAGGAGCTTGGATATAGCCGAGTGCAATTGAACACCAGGTGCTGGAATAGCGGGACCTGCAATGGGACTGGGGCTGCTGCTGGGAGCAGCCGGTGGAATCTGATGATCTGGAGGCAAGCTAAGGCATGGGCAGCGTTACTACGAATGCCAGCGACATGGCATGATTGAATAATGAAATAAGACACTGAAATCCATATAAGGCAGTGCAGTAAGCTCATGATGAGAGGGGAGGATGAACAGCCTTTGTTGATAATATGCACTGTGGGTAGATTATCACTGAAGAATAGGATTGACTTCCTAGAACACTGACGGTCCCCAGAGGTAGGCGGCTGCTATGATCGGATGTAGCTCCAGGAGTGCTGTAGCTTTGAGATGCATGGATAGGGTTTTGAATTTCCGGAGGCCATCTGCTGGAGAACCACCCATGAAACCCCTGAATCCTAGATATGACGCATCTGTAAAAAAAAGGGACAAAATAATGGGTGGCTGAGATGTAGTCTTCGTTAAATAGGGAAAGCCCGTTCCAGTTTAAATTAAAAAAAAAAAAAAAAACACACACACCACACCACACACTCAACCCCACACACATTGATGTCCTTCCTGGATTCAGCGGATATGTTTATCCGAGCCTCCAGACTTGATGCTGTAGAAGAGAGAGCGAGGAGACATGAAAAGGAAGGTTTTACCCTGGGGGATGATGCGAATTACATAACTGAAGTGGGCCAGGAAGGATAGCAGGACGTGTTTTCTGATAGAGGTGGAATTTATTGAGGAGGTATCGAATACGATCCAGTTTAGCGGTAGGGAGGGAGACGGGCTTCGAAGTTAATTGTGTCCAGTGTGATGCCTAAGAACTAAAGCGCGTGTACTGCACCGATGGTTTTCTCCTTCGAGAGGGGGACACCGAGTACAGAAAATAGTGTTCTGAACTTTGTGATTGCTTCTGCTGGGGGGTCCGAGGAAGGGGAGATAAGGAGAAAGTTGAGCAGGCGAAGCAAAAATGGAACGCGGCAGGAGTTGAATAGTAACCAGCAGAGGGCTTAGAGTCTAATATCTTAAGGCTGCTGCAGCAGCCGAAAGCGAGTTGAGTGTCGAAATATAAAAGTTTCCATTCCAGCAGATTCCAAATAGGTGGCGGAGGGAGGGATGGATAGGCATAACTTTGAATGCGTCCAATATATCAGCTTTAGCCAACCAGGACCCAGGAACTGCTGCTTTGATGGATCTGATGGGATCTGCAATCTTTACGTATTGCAAGGAAAACTGGTCGTGAGGTATGAGTGAATTTCTGCGGCTCGTAGAGCAGCCTCCGGGTGCAGAGAGATCAATAAGGTGTTTCTTCCCTGACATTTTCTGGGTGGCAATGCTGACGGGGTTAATCCTGAAAGCAGGGAAATGGGGGGTTGGCCATGACTGATCCTGCCATGAACCCTTTATGGTGTCTCAGATTGAACGACAGTGCTGACTGATTGAGGGTCCGAGGTTTGCTGAGTGCAAGTTATTGCAAATATGCGATGATACTGAGATTTTTGACAGGTCGGTAGAAAATCTGTGCTGCAGACCATTGAGGTAGGTTGTGAAAAGCTGGTCTGGGTGATGTTCGAGGGCTTCAAAATCAGAGCTGGGATGATTATTGGGGTGGAAACTGTGAGCAGTTTTGAACGTCATTTCTTGGGGGCAGATGGGCAAACAGAGTGGGTGTCACCACAGTAGTTGCATATATGGAGATTTCTGCAAAACTTGGATGAGCAGACAGAGGTTACGACCGTATTTATCTGTGTTCCTGAGCAGCCAGTGGATGCTGGATTTCCAGTGAGAATTGAAACTAGATTTATGTCCTTGCCTTCAATGATCTGACTCCTGATATGAGGAGCCAGAGTGTGATTTTTGACAACAGGAGCTTGCTGTAGACCATTGAGGGCAGCTGATGCCAGTTTGTAGGTGGGGACGTCAGCTGCGGGGACCAGAAGTGCTGGACCGGAAGAGACGGCGGCCTGGTCGAAAGTGGCGAATGCAGAGCCTGGAGGAATGGTGAATGCTGCAGAGTTGGAAGCAACCAGTTTGTCCATATCGTTGAGTCGTGCACTAACTGAAGCAATTGAAAACGGGGTGAATGAGGGACTTCATGTCCTCGTAAATGTTGTTGTGAAGCTGAAGGATTGGATCTGTTTCGATTGCATCTCCAGGTTGCTGAACTGCTGTGCTGGGAGAGGAGGCGGCGACCATTACTGGAGAGGTAGGGTGGTGGCGGCTGCCTGTCCTGTGACTCTGGGCGGGCGGAGCTGCAGGAACGATTGCCGAAGCACGCCTGCGAGAAGGAGAGAACATGGGTGTAGCAGATACGGAAGTACAGTAAATATTGAACAGCGCCATATGATTGCTTCCAGCCGGGATGTTCATATTGTTGTCATGCAGGGTTTAAGAGTTTGGCAAGCAGTCAATCCTTCTAAAATAGCTGCTCTGGAGGCTGGGCTTGCTGGCATGGGGACTTTGATCTCCGTAGTGCCGGGGCAGAAGGTCTGGTTGCTGGGTAGAGGTTGGAATGAGAAGGTAACAGATTTCCATCGGTAAAAATGAAGGAGAGGTTTCGAGTAGAATCCAGCAGGGAGGTTTCCTGGTCTGAATCGGAGTTGTCAGGGAGTTGGTTCATGCTGAAAATTAAGATTTTTTTAAATTTGAGCAAAGAACGGGTTGCGGTGTATGCAAAAAGCAAAACACTTGGCATGGGAGATAGAAGTGAATAGACTTTAAAATATGCAGTAGATGATGATTGACAGGAGCCTAAAATTAGAACAGCCCTAGCTCCTGCCCACTGAACCTGACACAAAGGTTAACATTAGTGCTCCCTTTATGACAAAATGAGCGTATGAGTTGTGAATTGAAATAAAATATTTGAATGCCTGCATTTTAGGAAAAACAAAAAACAAAATAAAAAAAAACTGTAAAAGGATCATTCACAAGGCAGGTACTACCATGAACTACTACCAACAACCAAAACGAGCAAGATGCTCGTTCGTAAACTTTCTTATGAACCAATTACATGGTCTATTTGAGTTTAGGCAACCTTGCCTAACAGACATTTAACACCACAAAAATCTCACTGGCGAGGACCTACTTTCTGCATTATCTGGTACTCTCCAAGAAATATTAAAAAGCTATGGTTCCAGGGTTTTCAATTTCTGCCAGGTTCTACCAGGCATTAAGATACATTCAGTTACATCTAGATTGAACACACTTTCAACAAACTCTGCATAGCTAGCAGTCTAATTTGTTAGCCTGCACAGCACCTTGGGATGCATGTTCATAGAGGTTGTTACAGTATAAATCTAATTTGTTTGGTATGGTAAAATAGACAGACATTTTATTTCTAGCAACTTCAACCTCTGGTAACTCCACTTGAAAATCTATTAATAGGAGGTTTATGAAGGGTAGATTGTGGAATGTGTTCATGGGAGTCAGATACATCAGACTATTTATACATCCTTGTGTACAGTACTCTTCATTTTGAAGGTGGCACTTATTTAATTGCAGTATGATAGTGTTGCATTAAAATGCACTAACAATTCATACTGCAACCTCCTCCCACCTACATAAAAGTATTTAGAATAAAATGCAAAAACTACTGGTGTTCAAGCTTTTTATGCACATTAATACAAAGAGTATCCCAATTAAAGATGTAGAAAGACATACGACAGGTGAGGATTCTAAACCAGTGGTGCGCAAAAGTAGGGGGTGCACGGAGAGTCAGTAAGTAAAATATATTTATTTAAGTATTGAAAATTTTAAATAAAATACATAAATGACGGCAATTAGTCCAAGTTGCTACCTTTCAAAACAGCCAATGACTATCACTCTAGGACTTCTAGAACCAGAGAAATTATGTTTGAAGTGGCAAGAGTCAGTGAAACTGCAGAGAACAGAGCCGAAATGGCAGCTTCCATGTACTTACATTTCAACAGTGTTTTTCACATATTGAATGTAAATCGTGCATTTCTCTAGATTTAACCAATAAAGTTCTGATTTAGCTTAATACATAAATGTTAATAAACACATTAAGTTTTGAAATGTGTACATTTTTTGGCATTGTAGTATGCAGAGGAGGCGGGGAAACTGAGACATTGGCTCTCTGATGCAACAGCAGCTCTGCAGCATACAATACCAAATCAAGCACTTCAATGGGCTCAAATAGCTTAAGATATTTTGTGGAAACCCAGATTTATTTTTTCAGATTTAATTGCTGAACGATAATGTTTTTCAGGATTTATCTGTTAGGTAAAAGTTGAATTATCAAGTGTAAAAGAATATATATATTTAAGTTGCACGTATTATTTCACAGATTTGTGAAAAAAATGCTAGCTAAATTGTTAACTCGCCAAGTGTAAAAGAAGGATTTAGTTTCACCGATTTATTTGTTGGAAACACAGATTTAACGTGGTCAACTAAATGTTGACTCCCAAGTTTACAAAAAGATTCATAGACTGGTCTTAAAATGTTACATTTACGATACGCGTTTCCAACATTTATACATTGTAACTGAAAGTACAATTTTGAAAACTTGTATTTATTTATTAGCAGACGCCCTTATCCAGGGCGACTTACAGTTGTTACAAGATATCACATTATTTTACATACAATTACCCATTTATACAGTTGGGTTTTTACTGGAGCAATCTAGGTAAAAGTACCTTGCTCAAGGGTACAGCAGCAATGTCCCCCACCTGGGATTGAACCCTTGACCCTCCGGTCAAGAGTCCAGAGCCCTAACCAATACTCCACACTGCTGTAAGAACGTGTTTACCATTTAAATATTTAGATAAATCTGAAATTTTTGGTGGTTAAATCTAGGGAAACACATGGTTGACAGTAATGTATGCTACGTAGGGGTGTGGCATATAAAGTTTGCACACCACTGTTCTAAACCATGTTACCAATGACACTTGGTATGTTTGGTGCCACCATCTGCACATTAAACGGCTAGAATTAACAGCTATCAAACATTTCCTTGGAAATGAACATTTACACAATGCAGAGAATGTGTTTTTGTCCGTGTCTGGCAGTTATTGTTTAATTTAATTATTTTGCATTATCTGAATGTTTGGAAGGCATGTGATGGCATCCACCGAAGAAAGACAATTTAACGGCGTCAGCCACCAAAAAGGTAATACAGGAAATATTCTACGATGGCATGTTTACTGCATGTCTTAATACTGACCTTTAGGTTTTCCAGAGTGTGCAGAGGCTATGCTTTTTGACAGTAGTTTAAACTTGTTTTCTCTTTCTTCAAAAAGCCTCAAATACATTTCTCTCCATGCTTCGTATTCTTGAGGCCTCTCATGTTTGAACTCCTTCTGACAGTGTTTAATCCACAAATGATCGGTATCCCCAATATAAGCCTTAAAATGAAAGACAAATTGTGTAACTAGTTTGAAGTGCTTCATTTCCATTACCAATATAAATCATGTGAATTTTATTTTAATAGGATTACAAAAAGAATTATATATATATATATATATATATATATATATATATATATATATATATATATATATATATATATATATATATATATATATACACACATATACACATATATACACACTACCGGTCAAAAGTTTTAGAACACCCCCATTTTTCCAGTTTTTATTGAAATTTAAGCAGTTCAAGTCCAGTGAATAACCTGAAATGGTACAAAGGTAAGCGGTAAACTGCCAGAGGTTAAAAAAAAAAAAAAAAGTTTAGGTTACCAAAAACTGAAACATAATGTACATTTCAGAGTTATACAAAAAGGCCTTTTTCAGCTGTTCTGCAGCAATGGAAGTAAATTAAGCCTTGAAAGTTGATGCTAACAATTCCTACAGGTGTCCCAACTTTTGTTGATTACTTACAAACCCTCTGTCTGTATAAAAGCAGTGTTGGAACAGACTGTGTTACTACACCCTCTTAAGCATTATTTGGACAGTATTGTACTGCAGGAAGTAGTATATTGCTCTCATAATGGCGAGAAAAAGGCAATTAACAAAGGAAGACAGACAGACCATTATAACCCTTAAAAGTGTAGGTCTTTCCTTTAGAGAAATTGCAAAGAAAGCCAAGGTGTCAGTGAGTACTGTTTCCTACACCATCAAAAGGCACTTGGAAACTGGAGGAAACTCTGACAGGAAGAGGTCTGGCAGACCCAAAGCCACAACAGAATCAGAAGACAAGTTTCTGAGAGTCAGCAGCTTGCGTGATAGGCGGCTCACAGGACAACAGCTTCAAGTACAGCTTAACACTGGTCGAAGTAAGCAAGTCTCAGTTTCAACTGTGAAGAGAAGACTTCGAGCTGCAGGTTTGACAGGTCGAGTGGCAGTAAGAAAGCCATTGCTAAAATGGCAAAATAAGAAAAAGAGGCTTGCCTGGGCCATGAAGCACCGCCAGTGGACTACTGAAGACTGGAAGAAGGTCTTATGGACCGATGAATCAAAATTTGAAATCTTCGGTTCATCACGCAGGGTTTTTGTACGCCGTCAAGTAGGCGAAAGGATGGTTCCTCGGTGTGTGACACCAACTGTCAAACATGGAGGAGGAAGCGTGATAGTCTGGGGCTCTTTTGCTGGATCCAGAGTCGGCGACTTGCACAGAGTGAGTGGCACCCTGAACCAAAACTGCTACCACAGCATTTTGCAGCGCCATGCAATACCCTCTGGTATACACCTAGTTGGTCAGGGGTTCATCCTACAGCAAGATAATGACCCAAAACATACCTCCAGGCTATGTCAGAACTACCTTAGAAGAAAAGAACAAGACGGTAGGCTTCAAATCATGGAATGGCCAGCACAGTCTCCAGACTTAAACCCCATCGAGCTGGTTTGGGATGAACTGGACAGAAGGGTGAAAGCAAAGCAACCTACAAGTGCAACACATTTGAGGGAACTTCTGCAACAGTGTTGGGAAGAACTTTCCGAACAATATTTGATTTCCATTGTAGAAAGAATGCCACGAGTGTGTTCGGCTGTTATATCTGCAAAAGGTGGCTACTTTGATGAGTCAAAAATTTAGATTAAATTGTTAAACAAAACGATTCCATGATTTCTTTTTTATCTCCAATTGTTTATTTGTTCTATGCTTTAATTTCAGAGTACATTGAGACATTAAACTGCGTAAATTTCAATAAAAACTGGAAAAATGGAGGTGTTCTAAAACTTTTGACCGGTAGTGTATATACACAGACGTGCTCAAATTTGTTGGTACCCTTACAGCTCATTGAAATAATGCTTCATTCCTCCTGAAAAGTGATGAAATTAAAAGCTATTTTATCATGTATACTTGCATGCCTTTGGTATGTCATAGAATAAAGCAAAGAAGCTGTGAAAAGAGATGAATTATTGCTTATTCTACAAAGATATTCTAAAATGGCCTGGACACATTTGTTGGTACCCCTTAGAAAAGATATTAAAAAGATAGGTCCCTTAGAAAACATGGAACAAGTATTGAATAGCAGTTTGCTACGCATGAGGAATGACGGCTGTATTCATGTTATTTTTCTGAAAAGTGATTTAACATTGATAGAAAAAAAAACTGTTAGTTCCAAAAATGCAAGCACTGCTGTGATAGATTGCAATATGGTAGAGAAGTTAAGATTCATTTGTGTCAAAGCAAATGGCTGGCCAGCAGAACACGGCTGTACAAACAAGTCCTTTGATTCCAGCCCTGACATGAAATTTGGGGAATCCACTGGGTTATAAAACCAGTTAACAGGTTTTTGCTTAGAAAATACAGCTGGTTTATGACATCATAAAGCTATTTAAAGGGGAAAAGAGACCAGGCTCTAAGACTTCAGAGAGATCCAAAAAGAGATAATGCCACTGGGATCAAAGTGTCTTAGGAAAATCGGAAGATGGAACAGAGAAGATGACAAAACCAGATGTATGGACCTTTGTGACACCAGGGTCTGAGAAAGCACTGAGTTCAGAGATCTTCAGAAAACACACACACACACACACACACACACACACACACACACACACATAATGATAATGAGTTGTAACTTTTGATTGGTTCCTGTCAGAGAAAGAGGAGGGGAGAACAGTTGCAGAAGGGTATTTAATGTCATGCAACAATTTAAGAACGTCCATTCTGTGAACTGGGACCAGACTCCCTGCATATTTCAATAAACATAACAACTGACTGAAGAAAAGGACTCTGTGCAGTTTCTTGAAAATCACCATCCTCTTTTTAAAGTTACATCAAGATTATAGTGATATTTCAAAAACTAATTGTTTCTTTAATTAGTAAGAACCAATCTTGTAATCAACATTGCCTATTTAAATGGAGAAAAGTAGTCACTGTGTTGTTTGGTAAGAGAACATGGACCAAGAAAGCAAAGGAGAGAGTTGTCTGAGGAGATCAGAAAGAAAATAATAGACAAGCATGGTAAAGGTAAAGGCTACAAGACCATCTCCAGTTTGATGTTCCTGTGACAACAGTTGCAAATATTATTAAGAAGTTTAAGGTCCATGGAACTGTAGCCAACCTGGGCGGCTGCAAGAGGAAAATCGACCCAGATTGAACAGAAGGATAGTGCGAATGGTAGAAAAAGAACCAAGGATAAGCCAAAAGAACAATGAACTCCAAGGTGAAGGCCAGTTTCTGATCGCACCATCCGTCGCTTTTTGCCGAAAGTGGGCTCCATGGAAGAAGACCCAGGAGGACTCCACTTTTGAAAGAAAAACATAAAAAAGCCAGACTGGAATTTGCTAAAATGCATATTGACAAGCCACAATCCTTCTGGGAGAATGTCCTTTGGACAGATGAGTCAAAACTGGAGCTTTTTGGCAAGTCACATCAGCTCTATGTTCACAGACGAAAAAATGAAGCTTTCAAAGAAAAGAACACCATACCTACAGTGAAACATGGAGGAGGCTCGGTTATGTTTTGGGGCTGCTTTGCTGTGCCTGGCACAGGGTGCCTTGAATCTGTGCAGGGCACAATGAAATCTCAAGACTATCAAGGCATTCTGGAGCGAAACGTACTGCCCAGTGTCAGAAAGCTCTGTCTCAGTCGCAGGTCATGGGTCCTCCAACAGGATAATGACCCAAAACACACAGCTAAAAGCACCCAAGAATGGATAAGAACAAAACATTGGACTATTCTGAAGTGGCCTTCTATGAGTCCTGATCTGAATCCTATCGAACATCTATGGAAAGAGCTGAAACTTGCAGTCTGGAGAAGGAACCCATCAAACCTGAGACAGCTGGAGCAGTTTGCTCAGGAAGAGTGGGCCAAACTACCTGTTAACAGGTGCAGAAGTCTCATTGAGAGCTACAGAAAACTTTTGATTGCAGTGATTGCCTCTAAAGGTTGTGCAACAAAATATTAGGTTAGCGGTCCCATCATTTTTTGTCCATGCCATTTTCATTTGTTTTATTATTTACAATATTATGTTGAATAAAAAATCAAAAGCAAAGTCTGATTTCTATTAAATATGGAATAAACAATGGTGGATGCCAATTACTTTTGTCAGTTTCAAGTTATTTCAGAGAAAATTGTGCATTCTTCGTTTTTTGTGGAGGGGTACCAACAAATTTGAGCACGTCTGTATATATATACACACACACACACACAGTATATATATATATATCTCTCAAGCTCACTCCATATCCATTTTATTCACAAATAACTGGCACTCTTATAAAGTCTGTTCCCGATTAGACTGATTGCACATAGCAGGCTGCTGCAGGCAATAGCAACCCCCAAGACTATAGTGCTTTCCAATGATTGTTTACTTAGTAGTTAAAAGCATGTTAAATAGCGTAGAACCACATCAGTTCAATAGGTTGGTGACTGGTTAGTGCACTATGCCCCTCCATTATCAATCAGATATATATACTGATGCACAATGAGAATGCAACACTTAGTTTTACAGGCGGCCTTGTCTGTGAGAGAAGTTGACCGGAGAATGAAATGTTCTGCTTCAAAAATCAGCAGACTAGTCCAGAGAAACCAGCCCTGTGAGGGACAGGCCACGTCCTGGAAGGCAGAGGGTCACCACACCCGTCCAGGACCGTTATGCTGACTGTTGCGTTGTTCAAGCCAACCGGTGGGATGGTGGGAGTGTGACGATGTTGGGAGGAATCTCTTAACACAAGAATGCCTTTGGTGCAGATTGAGGGCAATCTTACTGCTCAGCAAAAAATTGATTTAGTCCTTGAGGCAACAGTTTTTCCATTCCTGCAAGCCAATCCTCAAGTGTCGATTTTGCAGCAGGACAATGCAAGACCACACAGTGCTAGGATTACAATTGCACGACTTCAAGAAAACACTGTTGAGGTCTTGCTGTGGCCAGCTTTCTTTTACTCCTGACCCGAGTCCAATAGAACATCTGTGGGACCAAAATCGGCAGTGCCATCCACAGGAGACAACCACGACCAGCCAACCTTCACCAGCTGGCTGCAGCTGCACAGGAAGAGTGGCAGAACATCCCACAGCAGTCTATCCAGAGGCTGATCAGGTCTATGCGACAACCCTGCCAGGATTATGTTAACGCTCAGGGAGGTCATACCCGATACTAACTTTGTAATGTTTTTATTTTGACACTGTGTTGTCATGTTTCATACTGAAAACTTATGATTCTTTGATCTGTATTTTTGTTCACATTTTCTGTGATTTTATTTGATATCTGTGTTTTTTGAGTGATTTACTATTTTTGGCGCTTTTGACTTGAGCCAAGCAACAGTCAATTCCTTTTTGTTTACAATTTAAGGTACATCTTAAGACTAGAGATACATTCTTGATGGTAAAATCTTACCGGGTTGTATTCTTCAATTCTGTACAGCTGTTCTGGTGTACAGTGTTCAAGCACAGGCTCTAGAATTTCAAATGGAACTCCTCCAATCTCGTAGAGAGCTGTAAGAGAGGACTTTAACTTGCAACCTTGTTACGATTAGTGTAAACTTGCTTTCTAAATTATATCAAAAAAAAAAATCCCAGAAAGCAGGGGTTTTTTTTTGTACTTACAGTCAATATTGTTCTGAAGCGCACGTATGCACTGTTGATAAAGTGTCATCATAACCGGAAGGACCACAGTCTTGGCACCAGAATAAACCTGCATCTTGGAGTTCAGTCTCTGCCCTGTAAACCCAGTGGCGTCTTCAAAGGAAGTATTGGGGACCTCTGCTTGTTCTGAGAATCAAGAAAAAAAAAAAAAAAAGTTATACTAAATTACTGCGATGTTCAAAAACGGTGGTGAACAAACCGTTTTAGTACATTAATGGAACGAGATGGCCTTTACTTTTGGTTTAAATAAACTAATTTGACTGTCAAACCATGCATCAATTCTGAATTATCTTTTAAAAACATTGGTATACTTAATTTTCACATGTCCAATAACAAAAACATGCTAACCCCCTTAAATCTCATTTACAGTACTTACTTTTCTTCTCTATGCAAGGAGAAGGGAATAAGAAACAATCTGGCAGAAACGATGGCAATGGAACATTTAATAGATCCATTATTGATCCAGATTTCATCTGTGGGCACAGAGTTAAAAATTATGCAGCAATAATGTGTAGAAAACAAAGCAGCTAATATAAATAACTTCTCAAAAAAAAATTTTAAACTCGAAACATTTTATTTTTTATTACTTGGAAAAAGAAAACAAAAACAACTTGATAATGTATACATGGAAGTTAGGTAGTTTACTTGCTATAAAAAGTGCTTTAGACGTGCTAAAATAGCTACAAAAATAAGATTTGGAGTATTTTCTTTTTTAAATACCTTTTTAGGAGAATCCTCAGATTTTAATTCCTTTTTCTCTGTGGTGAT
Organism: Huso huso; assembly: GCA_036884735.1. NCBI lineage: Eukaryota > Metazoa > Chordata > Actinopteri > Acipenseriformes > Acipenseridae > Huso > Huso huso. The sequence goes on along the minus strand of CM072666.1, from coordinate 63,409,284 downwards.
CTGTTCTTTCTCGGAAACCTTTTTTCCCAAGGATTCAGCTTTACTGTCATGCTTTTTATGTTTCTTGGTCAGCTTTTGAATTTCGGAAGGCTTTTTTCTTTTTTTGGAGGCGGGTGCCAGGTCATAGTTCAGGTAGGTTTCAAAGGACATGGTTGGCTCTCAAAGTCACTATCACCACTCTTATCTTTCACATCCATGAACTCCACAGACTTTATGCTCTTTGTCAGTTTTGCTTTCTTGTTGTCCATTTCCAGTTTATCTGAAGTAGATGATCGTTTCTCTGTCGACCGAGTACTTTTCCCATCACATTTTACATGATCACCATTTGTAACTTTTGTTGACTTTTTAATTAAGCTTTTGGCACTACTATACGTTTTCTCTGTTATCGAGTTGAACGAGGGAGACTCCTTGTTCCGCTTGTGATCATACTTCTCTTTGTCTACATGACTGGGCGCCTTTTTTTCCAGTGGGGAATTATGGGGTGCCTTGGTAGATTGAGAAGGCTTTTTGTCACTACAGTCTTCAAGATCACTGTTTGTTTCTTCAGTGTTCCCATCTGTGGGGCAATTTTTTACACTACTAAGATGCCATTCTTTATGTTTATGACCTTCAGAAGCTCGGTCATCCAGGGCTTTTGTCTTAACAGCACTCTCTCGATGGCCATCAGCTTTGGACATTTGTTTGGGCCCAGATTCAGATTTTGCTAACCCCCTTTTATCCTGTCCTGTGGAATGCCTTTTCTCAGATATGTTACTGGAATTATTCTTTTCTATTTGAAAATCTTTTTTTTTCTTGGCACTTTCTTGTTTTTCTGGAGTGTGGTCATCCTGTACAAGGCTAGAACTGGAACAGTCAAGGTGGCCAATTATCAGATATGTGCTTTACACAGTACCATAATTATAATCGCTATCTTGCCTTGCTAAAAAAAGGAAAAATGCTTGATACTTTAAAAACACCCATATTGAACTGAATATTTCACTGCATACACCTACATAGACCAATCTACAGTATGACAAATCTAAATCTAAAACAAACAAACAAAAAAACAAATAAACAAAGTGGGGCATTTTAGATAATAGTTGTGTATTAAATAGTTACCTGCTAGTTTCCTTGGGAACCAACTTTTTCCACTGGTTAACTAATGCTTTGGCTACATCACCTGCGATTTCATGCTTTCGAAAACCATTAACAGTTTTTCCAATCCCAGTTTCCTGTGGAGAATCCAACAAAATGTTGGGGTACAAATTGTTACTTTATCCATCAACAGCACATCATTTTAGGATAAACTTTTTGTACAGTTTTTTTTTTTTGGCAATATACAGGGCTGTTGGTAATTTCAGAGATAGTTACTCATGCTAATAGATTGAAGTAGGACTCCTCTAATACCTCAATCAAGTTGACGCCTTTTCTTCTAGGTCTTGTCCATTGGTCAAAAAAATTTCCTCCCCCCCCCCCCATTTAATTTCCGTTACTCCTATCCAACGATTCTGGGCTCAAACAGCACAGTGTATTACCATGGGGAGGCAACTAGAAGTTAAACATCTTAAAGTCTAAAATACTGAAGGCAAGTCCACTTCCCCCACCCTTAACTTGATCTCTTACCGCTAGGATGTCCAGTGTTATCTTCAAGTCCTGCAGTCGCATCAGTGTTTTTAAAACCTAAAATGTGTGAACAGATATCTCAGAAGAAAGCCAACAGGTGAATTGAAATTCAATACAGATTTAATTCTTATTCTAACCTGAAGTGGCCAAAACAAACATTGGCAAACGTTTTAAAGAACACAGCTGCCTGGGCCAATGACCATTTTAAAATAAATGTTGCCATGTATTTTACATATTGCTAACAAAACATGCAAGCTTTTCTATCTAATGTTAAATATTATACAATTGGATAACACACTTATTTAACAATTAAACATGTATCCTCAAGCATTGGTCAAAAAAAAAAAAATAAAAATAAAAAAAAAAAAGTAGAAATGATTAAGGTATTTGAAATTTCCATTTTATTTATTTTTTTGCTAAACCATATCCAGACCTCATAAAACCTCTAAGTATAGCACAAAAATGTGGTTCAAAAATGGATTGCCTAAAACTCCAAATATGGGAAGCCCCCCTTAGTTGCCTAGAAACAGCAAAATGGCTGAGTCTGCACTGAGATCAGAAGCTATGTATGGGGATACCAAAGGTTGAGCTACTCCATTTAGCATGTACTATAAATGGGCAATGTAAATGTCAGTAGCTACCACAGCTGTAAAAAGAATTAGCTGACCTCACTAGCAGGCACTGGCTTATAGTGTCAAGCCTGAGCACCAACAGCAGCAGGAGGAGGAGAGTTGCAACATATCACAACTTCTTCATGGCTTCAAATTACAAGGCAGTCTCACACAGAAAAGCCGAACACCTTTTGCACAATTCGTCTGACAAACCAACTCATGCAACTACTTGATTGTAAATGGCTTTAGAAGGCCACAAAGTGACAGCTACACACTAGATAGGATTCTTTGTAAGTGGCGTGTTAGAATGAAGGATTAAAATCAATTCTGGTCAGGATTCAGTTAAATTAATGTTAGTGTTATACTAAAGTATTTTTAATACACTCATTTTCATTAAAAGCAGAATACAGAAGAGCTTAAAAATGCATCCGGGTGTAGCAGCCTAAAGCGACTCCATACTTTCAACTAATGTCTTGCATGAGGAAGTTGGATAGAGAACTAATAAATTTATTGAAAGGACTGACTGCTGCAGTCCAGCACTACTGTTACTCTCATATATATTATCAATTCAAATAGTCAGTCACTAATTGATGAACATGCAGGACAGGTAACCAATTCATATTAATATTTTACAAGAAATACATCTTCAGACAACCATAAATGTACTGGTAAGTCTATCTATCTGTTTTACTTGGTGTCTGCTCTCTAATGTAGTCCATGCAGAACAGATGCAGTGAGCAGTTTGAAGGAAAAGCCAGCACCTGTCTGGCCAGTCTGTTCTTACCGCAAAACAAAAAAGGCAGAAGTGTCATTTCACTACTGAGTGGGCAGCAGTGTGGAGTATTGGTTAGGGCTCTGGACTCTTGACTGAGGGTGGGTTCAATCCCAGGTGGGGAACACTGCTGCTGTACCCTTGAGCAAGATACTTTAGATTGTCAGTAAAAACAACTGTATAAATGGGAATGTAAAAAATAATGTCAGTTGTAAGTCGCCCTGGATAAGGGCGTCTGCTAAGAAAATAATAATAAATAATAATAATAATAATAATATGTTGACACCTTAAAGTCAAACAGTTTGCGATTAACATATGCACATTCTATTGTCACTCAAAGAACACCTGTATTAGTCTCAGTCAGTGTCACACAATGGCTTAAACAAACATACATGTTATGAGCAATATTAAAAAGTGGCTGTTTAGGAGTATTATAAATAAAAAACAAAACGCTTTATACTGACAAAGTGATGACCATTCTGATCAAGAGTATAAAAGTCTAAACTATGGAAGAACATTGCAAAAAGACTCATGAAATATTCAGTGTAAAACTGAACATTACTGTGGTACAGCTTAACATTTTCCCCCAGGGCTGCTGAAATCGTCGTATGTTGGGCAGGCTGGTGTCATGTTAATCTAGATCAGAAGGCAGTACAGGGAGTCCAGACATGAACTGTGGGTACAAATAGAGCTTTTATGTATTTTAGTAGTCAAATTCTTCAGACCATACATTGCTCGTTCCCCAGTTCCAATCTGTAACACACATCATAGGGTCAGGTTAGCCTGCTAGTTAACCCGCTTTCACTCCGGATACACCCAATGTAAACAGCTTTCAGGTCTCATTTCAACTGAGAGTCAGTACAACACAGTAGGTGGCGCTAAAGAACTATCAACCTTCCTTAAAGAAGCAATAACCATATAATAAAAGACCATAACAACAATTATAACAAAGCATGCTCTATAACAAAAATATTGTAGAATACATCTTAAAATAAATTGCAATAGGTTAAAAACTACTTCCCATTGCATCCCATAATGACATTTCAACAGGTTCATGATTACCCACTTCCACACAACAGGCACAGAGATATGGTGGAACTGCAAATCAAATTAACACAATGGCAAGAAAAATGTATTGTAAAGCAACCTATTCTGAGAATTCCAACAGCCCCCATGCCCATGTTTTATAATTAAGTTTTACATGCATGGTTTTTTAATTGAAAATGAACTACTAGAAGGTCAACGTTTGAATAGAACTTCTGTTCCTGAGTATTTAAATATCTGTTTTATAGGTATGGATTGAAGGTTTTTAGATCAGCATACAGGCATAGCCACTTAAAACACCATTACAAATGTACTATATGTCATTAGTTTAATGGCAAATAGGAACAGCACAACAGTAAAAAAAAAAAAAAAAAAAAAAAAAACTAGCAACTTTATTCCTCACTGAAAACGTATTTTGCTTCAATGCATAGGTGCACGCTTGTTTAAAGAGTACCTGTATTGGCATATAAAATTAAGGGACGGTGGGATTTCTTCTGATGTTAAATACTACGTTCTTGGGGGATGGGAGTGTAAAATACAACGCGTACCTTCTTAGACTCCGTGGTTTCATTTAGAAGCTCTTTTAGTTGAAACACCTTTCCCGAAACCTCAGACTCAGCCATTACATTCTCTTAGAGATGGACAGCTATTGTTCACGTAGGTCTTGTTCGTATTAATCTAAAAGGGAAATTCGCCGCCCCTTTTGCCTTTATAAAGGGCGGTGTCAAAAGGAAGCTCTAATGTTAAATGTATAGTTTCTTATTTGAACTGATTGGATTTGTTGTTTGTAGTTTTTACGTTGACTGGATAATTTTGATTTGTAAAAACAAATACACATTTTGCATATAAAATGTATATAAAACTAAATTGGGCTCAGTAATTAAGTGCAGTGAATTGTTTACAGAATCATTTTTACAATGGTATTGTTTATGTGATTGATTACATCAACGCATTGTTCACTTTGTGGTTCGTTGTTGAACTAATGCCATTTGATCAAAACAACTCGTTGCCCCATAATATAAAATGTAAACATCATTAGAAAATACAAAACAAACCATTTCAGCACCTCTGAACTCTAACAAAAAGATCCACTGCTATCAATTAAGTACGGATCGTGAATTGATGAGATTTCACACACGCGAGCTTGGGGTTGCAGTGGGTTACTTCCCCTTCAACTCTTGAGACTTAGAAGGGTGACATTTAGTTTGTGTGTCACTCTACATCACAAAACCATCACACTATTCGACAGAACTGGCGCCTGAAAAATGTATTCACGGAGTGCAAGGCGCTTATTGTGACAAAGACACCGCATCCTTTTGCTTTACTATGCTAACAGTCTGTAAATTAGTGGGTCACAAATGATTCACGTGACTTTATTAGGGAAAGACGCATAAAGCTATAAATTGTAGAATAAACATGTAATTGTCGTGTAAACAGACCAGGGTTATTAATTTGATAATAATAATAATAATAATAATAATAATAATAATAATAATAATATGTGGGCTACGTGGAGCTGGAGATTAAGGTACTGGAGAAATAGGTAACCTGTTTTAAATGTACCGCTGTCATTGCTATTCATTGTCATTTTTTGTGCTTGCAGACAGAGTAATTGTCAGCTGCTGTTTCTTTTACACATTTTTGTTTTGTTTTGGTATTGGTAAATACGAGGAAGGGGTAATCTAATATATTTAATTTGGCTCTATTAGTTTGTGTCTCATGGCGAACTGGTGGTTGTTTTTTTTATTATTATTATTATTCGCTGTTGATCACTCTGGTTTTGTTTGATTTGGATTGATTTATTATTTCACACTTTTATTTGATCACAATTCTGTTTGCACATTTTTATTTTGGTTTGTAGTTGGTTTCACTTTGTTCTATTTTGAATAGCACTGCTAACCCCTGTCCGCCTTGTGGCACTTGAGACAACTATTATAATTTGTATATTCTCTTGCGGCACTTGAAACTAAAATATTACCATTTTATATCTCCTTGAATCCAGGGTGGTGTGGGTTCTGGTGGCCTCCTAGTGGCGAATTCTTGTACTGCACTTGTGTAAAATCTCTGCTTAATTTGCAATATTATTTTGCCTTTAATCTGTCTTTTAAATTCTAAAGTGTTTTGTTTTTTATTAGAAATACAATATTTTAAAACTTTACTCATGTCTTTGCTTACCTTCATTTAACTGAAAGGGGTGTGCAATTTGGTGAACCTGGCCGACATTATAAAAGTGTTTTAACCAAAACTATTTCTTTGGGCAAAATTCTCAAGGTGGCGTAGCCAAATAAAACAACAATTACATAACGGTCGCGTTTTTGCTACATTCATATAAATTCGTTTTGTTGTTGTCATATAACTGTTGTTGGTCAAGTGTCGTTTTTAATCCTGCTACTGCGCAGACGCCTCCCTCTGATGATTGACAGAGGAGGAGTTACTTGTGGGTCTGCAGTGTGGTACCGTTGGGTTTCACAATTCTCTTGTCACTCCCCACCAGTACTGCGACTTGCAGGTACCTGTCACTGCCATCCTTTTTGTCTCATTTGAAGCACTGTTCATAAGCTATATAAGGTGAGTCATATTATTATTTCCTAAGTACCCAAAGGTTATTTATTTATTTATTTATTTATTTATTTATTTATTTATTTATTTTCAATTGTATGGTGTACTTTAAAATGTGATTATGAATGAGCATTTTCACTACACTTGTCTATTAATTACAGTGATGTACTGTATGAAGAGGAGTAGCAATTGTGTTTTTTATGTGTTTATTTGAATTGTTTTAAATGCCATGTAAGAGTTGAGGAACGTTTTAAAGTTGGATTGTATTTTTCGTCACAGTTCCAATCTTGCCCTTGGCTGGCAAAACTACTAATGACCACTTTCAATTTTTTTTAATTCAGTAAAAGTGACATTTATTACAAGTCATTTAATTTAGAATTCCATTAACGTTCTAGTTATTATAGCTTTGATAAGACACATATATTATATTAAGGACAATAACTATACATCACAGACGTTTACAAAGAGTTGTGAAATGCTTAAAAACTGCATATGCCTCCTATGGTCCCGATACCATTAAAATGTACATACTATCTTTAAAATTAATAATTTGTTATACATTTTAAGTAGGAGCAAAGTAGAAGTACTTTTATGGGAGCCCAGCTTAATAAGGGAAGCCTGGGGCTACACTCCAATGTTACTATTCCTGGAGATGATCCTGATGAATTCCAACAGATGCAGTTTACAGAATGCTGTTTAGGAACAGCTGACTGACCCTTATGGCATCCTAAGTGCAGAAATGTCTGCCTAGTTCTCACTGGACATGGGAATCTATCATTCTATGTCTGGGACAGTTTTTTAAATCTATTTCAAGAAGTAGTTTTAAGAACATAATTAACTTTTTGAACCACATTTGTTATAATTTTTTGCTCCACAAAGAAAGGCATAAACATGTAAAGGAATAAACATGTTAATGGTTTAGTTCTAGAACTGAACAAAAAAAAAAGTTGTACAAACTTTGCACCAAAGCAAAACCTCACTAATCTACTGTATCATTTTGAGTTTGATTTGTTTTCTTCTGTAATTGTTCAATAACATAATGATATTAAAAGTTGTTTGACTAATGCTTATTAAATAACATAAAAACTTTTTTTAAGTGAATGTTGTCAGCTTTCTTTAGAGAAGTTTTATTTTTTTACATTTTAGCTATTGGTGTATACATGTCATTCATTCTCTTCATATACATTATAGCATAAAGGAACACATCAAAATCTGATGACCAATTTTGTTTATTCAGAGGAGATTAATCAAACCATACACAGTAGACCCAATGGAAAATAAAATGATTTTCCAAACTGAAGATTGCTCACTGTGACAGCAACCTTAAGCGCAGGGTTTACAAAGTTTTAGATTAAAAAATAAAGTTGTGTATATAAAAATGGGACAAAATCATTCCTTTACTAACAATGGAAAATAAAAGGAATCATTTCGGGCAAAAACAGCTAATTCTGCAGCCTTGAGTAAACATAATCATACAGCAAGTTGCTGGATTTGTGCGGGTTATTTTTTTTGGTTTTCTGTTGGTGGAAGTTTGTGTTGTTCGATATGCAGTGATTGAGCACTATTGACATTTGTATACTTTGTATTTTAAACTGCGTAAGCCACAGATGCTTAAAGCAGCAGCCGACAATAAAATACTGTACTGTAATGTTATTTTAATTCAAAGGCCATTTTGCTAATTGCAATCAAGGATACCGGATTCTGCAGCCTTGAGTAAACATTCATACAGAAGTTCTTTTGAACCAGTGATTGAGCACTATAAGAATTTAAAATCACCCTGGATGTGCTTCTTATAAACAGAGTGCACTGTATAAGGTATTGTTGAAATGTGATGTTTATACAGTTACTGGTACTTTTAGATGTTGTCTTTATTAATTAGCTGTATTTTAGTGCAGATTTACGGCCTTTTGACTTCATGAAATTTTGCAATTTATTCAAGGTGTTGGTTAAATGAAATAAAAACAATGCTTGTCTTGTAGGTCTTGGCTGTGACCAACAATTGCAGTCATGGCACCTAAAAAGAAGAATGTCAAAAAGAACAAAGGTGATATCAATGAGATGACCATCATCGTTGAGGATGGACCTTTGAGCAAATTAAATGGGTTAAACACTCTTATAGAGGGTGGCAATGGCTTCAGCTGCATCTCTGCTGAGGTAACAGATGCTTCCTATGGGCCAAGTCTCATGGAAGGCCTAAGCAAGATGAAACAAGAAGGCTTTTTGTGCGACTTGACCATTGCCACCAAAACAAAGTCTTTTAGTGTTCACAAAGTGGTGATGGCTTCCTGCAGTGAATATGTTCATAATGCACTGAAGAAGGATTCCTCCATCCAGAGACTGGAGCTCAACGATATATCCCCAGTTGGCCTGGCTACAGTTATTACATATGCTTACTCAGGGAAGCTTACATTGTCTTTGTATACCATTGGTAGTACCATTGCCACTGCCAACTTTCTAAAAATTCAGAGCCTTGTAAAGATGTGCTGTGACTTTTTAATTCAGGAGGTCAATGTGGAAAATTGTATGTATGTGGCCAACGTTGCAGACACCTATGGACTAAAAAACACCAAAGAGGCTGCACAAAAATTCATGAGGGACAGTTTTATTGACTTTTCCGAAACAGACCAGTTCTTGAAACTCACCTACGATCAGATCAGCAATTTCCTGTCGGATGATGCCCTACACTTGCCTTCTGAAATCACAGCATTCCATATAGCAATGAGATGGCTGGATTTCGACCAAAAGAGGATGAAGTATGCAGCCGATTTACTGGGTAACGTACGTTTCGGTACAATCTCAGCGCAAGACCTGGTGAGCTTTGTACAGACTGTGCCTAGGATGATGCAAGATAGTGAATGCCACAAGCTTCTTGTGGATGCCATGAATTACCACTTACTTCCATATCAACAAAACATGTTGCAGTCAAGAAGAACAAAGGTGCGTGGTGGCCTCAGAGTCCTAGTCACTGTGGGTGGACGCCTAGCCTCGACTGAAAAGTCCCTCAGCAGAGATATCTTGTACAGAGATCCTGAGAATAACTGGAATAGGCTGACCGAAATGGCTGCCAAGAGTTTTAATCAATGTGTGGCTGTCATGGATGGATTCCTTTACGTGGCTGGTGGTGAAGACCAGAATGATGCCAGAAACCAGGCCAAGCATGCGGTCAGTAACTTCTGCAGGTGAGATCCAATATATCTATTTAGAGCATTGATTTAAAAGTATCATATTCCTGGAGCATACTTTGTAGTTGCCTAATGCTGGTGTCAGGTGGAAACAAAAATAAGATACACTTGATGACTTTACAAACCAGCATGCCAAAATTAGCATTTGATGGCTACTTCTAATAAGACCATACCGGTATAATAACACATATTTTTTTTAAATGCAATGTCCCTTTTAAGAAACACAAGCTACACAATTGTATTAATGCCTGTTTAAACTGTATTGCATCTTTTATTCTTCCTTTCTTTCTTTAGATATGATCCCCGTTTTAACACTTGGATCCATTTGGCTAACATGACCCAGAAACGTACCCACTTCAGCTTGAATGCCTTCAATGGCCTCCTTTTCGCAGTAGGGGGACGCAATTCAGATGGCTGTCAATCTTCAGTTGAATGTTACGTGCCTACCTCCAACCAGTGGCAGATGAAGGCACCCCTTGAAGTGCCAAGGTGTTGTCATGCCAGTTCTATCATTGACGGGAAGATTTTGGTCACCGGTGGTTATATCAACAATGCATACTCCCGCTCTGTTTGCGCCTATGACCCGTCAAGTGATAGCTGGCAAGACAAAGCCAGCCTCAGCACTCCAAGAGGGTGGCACTGCTCTGTTAGTCTAGGTGACCGTGTCTATGTCATGGGCGGCAGTCAGCTTGGAGGTCGTGGGGAGAGAGTTGATGTTCTGGCAGTTGAATGTTATAACCCCCACACTGGGCAATGGAGCTACTCTGCACCCCTAAAGACAGGGGTTAGCACTGCAGGGGCTGCTGCCCTCAATAATAAGATTTACCTGCTTGGGGGCTGGAACGAGATTGAAAAGAAGTACAAAAAGTGCATCCAGTGTTACAACCCTGATCTCAATGAATGGACTGACGATGAAGAGTTGGCAGAAGCGACAGTCGGCATCTCGTGCTGTGTTGTTACCAAACCGAGCCACAAAACCCGGGAGTCCAGGGCAAGCTCTGTATCATCAGCTCCAGTCAGCATTTAAATGTTCATACTGGAAGGGAAAGTTAGGAGTTACAATTAGCCAATCAAGTGCAACCAAGTCATGTAAGTGTGGGCATTGCTGAAGATGAAAATTCTAAGCAAAGAATTTCCGAAGTAAACTTTATGGCTTTTGTCTTCAAATATGTATTTAAATAATATATATTTTTTAATTAAACGCCCCCAATAAGATAACTTATGCATTTATCTGTATATTATGTACCCCACCCTCTCGCTCACACATTTTCAATTTGAATATATCTATAATAGATACCCAATTCTATACATGTTAAGGAATATAACAGGGATGTAAATAAAACAAAAATTGAAAATGGGACCTTCTAAATGGAGTGATTTAATAAAAGATGAAACAGAATTGAAAGTTCTAAAAACGTCTTATTAATCACGTAATTGTAATTTGTTTATAACTTTAAATGTTAGAGGAAATCGTCCACTATTTAAAAAATAATTTTACGTAATTTATAACTGTAAAATTATAAAACAAAAAATGCAATCAAAACTTCATAGAAGAATATAAAATAAAAAGGGAATCTAAACATCTTGAAATATTTGAATTAAAAAAAAAAAAAAAAAAAAAAAAAAAAGCAACTTTAACTGTAATACCAGGAAGGAAATATTAAACAATTATTAAAGGCAATGTCCCCCCTTTTTATACAATGAACATACCGGGGTGTTTTACATGACTGTAAAATGTATCAATATGTACATTTATATAGTCCATGAATTATGTACCTATACACATTTTAAAGTTGTTATAAACACACAATATTTTTCAATTTGGGGCCAATAATGTGTATAGTTTTTATCAGCCCTCTATTAAATAAATAAAAAAGATGCCCTTCCCACGTTTTATTCTAGCAAATGACAACAACTGCATTGCACTTGGCAATTACAGCATTTGTAATGGAGAAGGGTGCTTTAATCTTCATATTTATTCACGTCTAAAATCAGGCCTTGTATTGCTGTATGTAAACTGCCTGATCAACAGTACCCTCTGCTAGTAGAAAAAGGAAGATACTATCTGTATGCAGTTCTGAGCTAGTCCAACCAATATAGTGTGTAAAGGTTAATAAAGGGCTGGTTTGCAAATGCTGGTAAAAGGGTCACGTTGCAAAAAGAGAAGAGAAACGTGTACAATGTATTTGAGGTTTTATTGTTTAATGTATGAGATTTATTGTTATATGAAATTAAAAGGGATTTCACTGGAGGCTGCCTATAGGGAATTAGGTGTACCTTTTTAAAATACAAAGAAAAAGATTCATTAAAAAATGTGAAAAGTTGTAAAAAGCTGAAGGAATGCAGGTATCCAACTGGAGCTGCTTGGAGTGGCAGTAGTTTACTGCTGCTAGTCTTACACAGTACGCTGTCAATTATTGAGTAAATACAGTGTTGATAGAAAAGTGGGAAACGTAACCAGAGGCTGAAAGGGAATAGAATGGTATAAATATATAGAGATGTATTCTGCCATTGGGCCGCAAGGGATATGGACAAATTCCATACGATTACCTTTCATGCATTCTATGACAACTCACGTTCTTTTAATTTTATCAAACTGAAAATTATCATTTGAAATGAGTGCAGATACTACTAACCTGGGGACAGTACTAACACTGCAGGCAACCCCAGAATAACAGTGGTGGATATTAATATTCTGTCCAGGGGCGTGTTATTGAGCTCACTTAATGCAATGCAAATGCACTTGAAAATATTTACAGCTGATGTGAAGTTCATTAAAATCATAACTAAAATAGACCCCATTGTGTTAATCTGGGTATTGTGTAAATGAAGGCGATAAACCAACTGCCCTGCACTGTTCACTGTTAAAAGCCCCACATCTTCATTAAAGCTTTATCCATGAAAAAAACACATTTGCGTCTTTCATTTATTTTTAAAAATTATCCTGTTTCTTGAGGTACTGGTATAATATTTTTAATGTTCTTAGTTTTGGTGCTTTTTGCCATAGAGCTTAACAGTACCAAACTGAGACTCCCAGCAACTATGTCTTGATCCCACTTTCAGTGACAGAACCATAATTGTACCCAAACCATAAGAGAGAGTGTCAGCTATAAAATACTATTTTACAAAAAGGCTATAAAATCCAACTTGACAAAAAAACAAACAAAAAAAAACATTTCAGGAAGAAATATGAACATGAAGGATTTAACCAAAGAGAACAGAGGATAAATATATGAAATTAAACGAAGGCCATGGATCTTGCTAAAAAAATCCATATACCCAACATTGTAATTGTAATGTGTATCTAGATATGAATTACAATGAAAATGATTTCACTGTATTTTTTAGCTCTAACTAGTTAAGTATATTTGTTTTATACAAAATCTAACCTTTCCTTTGTTCTGTGACCCAGTAGGGCCGTCATATACTGTAGGAGTTATGTGACTTTTTTGGTTTCCAGATGATAAAAACGCTTTGAGATATTGGTTTTATATGTGGTACATAGCTGTATTCTCTTGGCCAAGTTCGATTGTGGCTATCGTAAAAGAAAAATCAAAAACTGTTTTGTGACAGTTGTTTTACAAAACTTACACCACGATAGTGTCAGCCTTTCAGACTATCTCAGAAACCATTTGAGGCAGCAACTTCATATTTGCAGGGTTTAAACTTAGCATATTTAATGCATTGCTGACCATGACTGACCTCAGACCTAATACGGCTGCCACATTGAGGTCATGTGACCAGCAAAAACAAACCCTTTCTTTGCCACATTGTTTTAACCTCTGGGCATATCAATGATATAGACCACACGCTTTGACATAATGTCTTTATAATTGTATTCTTTGATTCCCCCAATAAAGTGATATTACTGATGGCCAGTAGCAAACACCATTTCACTGCCAGCTTGTTTCAGCCTCTGGACATGTCAATAATACAGATATTTTTCACATATTCCTTTTACTTAATGTTTATAAACCATTCAATCTGATTTGACATTCCCCTTTGATTATGCCCCTAGGGAAACTCTGTTTTTGCATTCATTTATTTATCATTCATGACAACAGCTTGATATTTTAATATTGAGCCATTCAATAACAGAATGTTGATCTATATCAGCACCTGTTAGAAACCTGGCCTCATTGGGTCCACTCTGACACAACTTGTTGCTAGAAAGCAACCCATTTAAGTATGGATGTCATTCGTGACTAGAGCAGGGTTATATGCTACTGTATGTTAACCCAAATGGGTAGTGTGTGTGTGGAGAATGTGGTGGTTGCCGCTAACAACTAGTTGCATATTCTAAACAAATTGGTCAAGCAGTCAGGCAGCTCTGACTACGGATGTAGTTGTTACTTGTTAATTAGCAGATAAACTGACAAAGAGAATGATAAAGAAAGCATAAAAGTAAACACATTTAAAGACATACAGTATTAAACAGTTGAGAATGAAAGAATTTACATGACATGAAAAATGGCTTCAATACGCCAACTGTAACTGTACACCTGGGTAAACAAAACCACTCGAGTCAGTCAGTATGACAGCAATCCCTGAGATTAACTACAAAAGATCTGCAGCTGAAAACATTGAAAAAGAAAATAAAATGTCAACATCTCGCCATACTGAGGTAAACAAAGCAGATTTAGACAACCTAGAAATGAATGCAACTGAGGAAAACACCAAGCGCCAGACAAAATGCGCTATGAATGTTTTCCGTGACTGGCTAACTGAAAAGAACATTAACATTGATTTAAAAACAAAGCGTCATAACAGCAGCAGCAACAGCTCCATCTACTGACAAAACCCACATACATGTTGAAACAATGAATGGCAATATCCAGTTCAACATCTACAAAGCCTAAACAAGAAACTATTATTGAAGCCCCAAAAAAGAAAATATTATACAAAATGGTTTAAAATCAAATGTTTTATTGTTAAGCTCACAATTTTTGTTACTGTGGAACTACTTTTTCTCTCAGTGGAAGTTTAGACAAATACAAATTATTAAAAAAAGAAGTTTAAAGTCTTCTTTATTTACCAACAACAACACACTCATAGACCCATTTAATAATAGCAATAATACACTCCAGGGTCTATGTGTTATCATGAGATATGACCACATATAATAATAATAATAATAATAATAATAATAATAATAATAATAATAATAATAATAATAACTTATCACAACACACCCAAGACGTGGTGATATCTCCTAATAACACACACCCTGCTGTGTATTACTGCTTAATTATACAATGGCAAGGATCGCCCTGCTATTTATTTTAGTGGGTTTGTGACGTCAGATCTGTGGTGATATCTCCACGTTTCGGAACTACAGCCTTAGTTATTACAGGTAAACAAACATATCACGACTCCACTTACGTCACACCAGTTCTTTCAAAATACATTTTTCTTTCACCATGTCTGATGAAAAGGTATCTGATTTTGACTTTCAGCGATTCTTTATAAATTTGCTCAGTCAGCACATCAATTTAAAAAAATTGCCACCCAATGTTCCCACGTCGCCGCATACCTCAAACTCTCCTTGATGAACAAGAAACGTGGTATTCACTGGAGCCAATGGGAATTAACATTTTAAGTAGCATGCTGCCCTGCATATTCAAAGAAGCATAATTTACTTGAACCACAGCCGTAGGAGCACAGCCATACACTTGCTCTCCGATGCAGGACAGCACGGGAAATAACATCAGTAATGTCTGGTAACGGGACATAAGAAAGAATCCTCCCTAAAAAGTTACTGGGCTCCAACGTTCTCCAACCGCAAACGCTGGAGCAACATACTTTCTGGAAAAGAAAATGAAGAGCTTCCTGGTCCCCCCTGCAAGATACAGTACCTGATTTTCCTTCTTATGAAATCTGCTCAGCGTCCTCCGCTGTTCACTTAAACTTCTCCTTTACTTCTGAAAATGACGTTACTGTTGCACCATCTAGTGACCAAATAAGCTACTTTCAAGGTTGTGTTTTCAAAGGAAATGTCACACTAAATGTTAAAAAATGATCTGTGGCAGTTTTATAAGTTAGTATTAGTGTTATCAATGTATTATCTACATATTTATTTGTTTAATATTGAACACAGTTGGAGAGCTACTTTCTTGGGCGGAATGTTATCACATACATTTTCATTAAAGATATATTTTAAAACTTACTTTTTCTCTTTTTTTCATTCACTTCATAACCCTATTGTATAATCGCAATATGGACCTCCAGGGTGAGTGTTATTATGGGATATCACCACTTCTTGGGTGGCTGAAGGCGTGGCGATATTCTACAACTGCACACACCCTGTCGTGCCATATTGCTTAATTATAAACTTGCTTGGAATAATCCTGCTCTCTGATTGGTTAGCTGTGTTCTATAAACCACACAACCTTTTAACACCTTTGATTCAAATTCCTCAGCCACTTGCATGTCCTAATTCTATAACATTCAATATGTAAATGTAACCACTAACTTAAAAAAATATGTCAGACCCAGGGAATTTTATGTTGTTTCCGTGAGGAATAAAGATGGAGCGCAGTACAGCATATCAAACTTTATAAATCTGCGAGCTGGTATCAATCGCTTTTTGAATGACCCACCATACAGCAGAAAAGTGAATTTAGGGAAACACGCAGAATTGAACAATGCTAACAATATATTGTAGCACTTGTCGGGTTACCCTTAATGAGACTCAGGGACCACATCGTGTAACACAAACATTATCTTTATTCTTTTCTTTATTACTCAAGGCAGTACAACACAGGCCTTTCTCTTTGCCAGTCAGACTGGCAGAGAGCGTGCACTCTCACATTCTTTCATGAAATGCTTGCGATTCAACTGGTTCAGAGACAGATAAGGCTTTAGACAATTCAAGTGGTTCGGTGTTTGACTGGGGCTTCAGGTGAATCCAATGGGAAATACATGAATTCTGCATTTCTCAATTTATTATGATGACATTATTACACTGAAATATACCTACAAACTGAAAATCTATATAGTGATTTTATTTTTTGGTGAAGCAGTGTTTCAAATGGCTCAGCGATTCACAAGGCTTCACTTTTACCATCACTAGAAATCTGTAGCTCACCTCAAACTTAAGACTCGAATTTAGCTCTGCATTACACAGGACGAGTCATATACGATTAGTCACGTGACTCTTGTGGTTCACTGATGTTCGTCTGGCAAGGCTTTGTCATTGGTTTGCTTCATATGAAGCATCAAACACTAACCATTTGAATCGCATGAAGCCTCAATCAAACACTGAACCATTTGAATTGACTGAAGCATTTCCTGAGGCACTGTATCTTCTAAAATGTTGGTTCACTAAATGTTAAGGCATTGTAAGAAAACAAGGCCTACTGTTTCCTTAATATCTATGGAGACCCTGAGAGTAGAAGCACCAGGCCTGGCAAACAATTTAAAATCACAGTAATCGGGTTTTATTATTAACATACAGGTAAACATATGCAGAGAAATTCACTACTACTAGTATATGAACTAGCCCTAATACAGATTAAGAGATAACGTTAATACTTAGCTGTTAGAATCTGGACAGTTTTCGATGTCAGCTCTCTCCTCTTCCAAACTGTGAGTGAGTGCTCCTGTATACCAATACATATAATCTAATCCCCACCCTCTTCTTGCCACAACCCACACATTCCTCATACAAGGAGAGAGAGCCCCTCTCCTTCTCTCTCTTTTCTCCAACAGCCCCCGAATATGTCTCGGCATATCCTGATTTGGCAGGCAGTCAGCAATACCTCACTTAACAAAGAACAGATGCCACCTCTCCACAAGGTTCAGTTCTCAACAAGAAATAGTTAGTCGATTCAAAACCTCGCCAGATGAACATCAGTGAACCACAAGAGTCACAGTTATTGTATTTATTTGGAGTTAAATATTATAATCAATATGTTTTTATTGTGCACACTTCCAAAAATATTTGTCCGTACCAGCAGGGAATTGAATTCCATTTTCTCACTTAGCAGCGGTGCTCTCGCTAAAGCAGGTTACAATTTACCCCTCCACTAACTGAGCAGATACAGTGGTTCCTAGTAGGGAACACGTCAGGTTAATATTGATTGCGAGAGGACAATTTCAGACACTATAATTTTGTGTATACAGATATTGCAGAAAACAGTTCTTTTTGGCTTGTCTGCAACAGTGCAGTGGGAGCACTCTGGTAGAAATTGGGCAGTGTCGGTAAGGTCATTGTGTTTCATTACCGTCAATGCCCGAAACGTCAAAGGATTCCTAAAACCTTTGCTTCTTGACACTTTTTGCATTATTTGGTTCATGTAGGGTCGAACTAGCTGAAGCTTCATTCCCATCACTACTCATAAGGTAACTTTCCAGGGTTACAAGACGTCATCTTAATATAGTCTGATGCTGTGAAACAGGCACACATGACACTTACAGGAGTCAGTACAGCATTCATTCATTCAAAATACATAAAGTACCACGGGCAGAGTTCAGGTTCCATTCTTGAAGACAGGGTTTCATTTTTAAAAAGTAACAATTTTTTGTCAAGTAATTTCTGACTCGAACTACATTATCCCCTTAAGACCTTCATAGTACTGAACAGTTGACAAAATGCATGTCATAAACTGAGTGTTAATTTCTGTGGCAGACACGCACGTCACAAATATGCTTTGTCATTGCTCATTTTTCGCCTTAAAATCAATTCAAGTTGAAAGCCTCCGCCCCTTGTGAGGATGCAAGCAGCTTTATTGAAGCGTTTGTAGAAAGTGCTGAGTCACAACGTGACGTTTCCCTGCCTGACTAGGTCACGTGGATCCAGTCATTGCAAGTCAAAGAAAAAGGTGTTCGATTTCACTATTTAAAACACAAGAGTTTAAGGTAGAGAGCCGAGAAGCGTGCAGTAAGCAGGGGTTGAGTATTACATTAACTACATGGAGAAGTGAGACCAATTGAATAACCTGTATTTGGCTAGCTCTGGGGTTTATTTTTTCACCGAAGTACTACGACGCAGTAGAATGCAGCATTCCATTTTTGCACTCTATAGGTATATTTAAAACGTTTTTTTTTTTTTATAAAGTCTACTTTTATTCGCATGTCATAAAAAATGCTAGGTTGAGGGGCAGTTCATTGTGTGAATAAAAAGGAGCAACGTTGAATTGGTCGTTTAACGATTTGATGTTCGAGGTGAAAAGACGTTACTTGGTATCGTAAAAGGGGACAAGTGTTTGCTCTCACTGTATGGTGCTATGGGTTTGCTGACACAAGGATCGCCATTGAACTGGGAAGAGACCAAAAAGTACGCAGATCATGTCAGAAAACACGGCATCATCCAATTTCTAAATATTTACAACAAATTGAAAGACCGACAAAAGGACGTCCTGAAATGGGGTGATGAGGTAAGCCTACTGTACTTTGTATTGCTGTTAGTGAGCACGTGATGTGACTTGCTATTGTAACTATGCGGCAAAAAAACGTTTTTTTTTTATGTAGGCTATTTTTTAAAACTAAAACGCATCATTCATTTCAACCCTATGTTTACAAACTCTTTTTCAAAGTGATTTTGGAATGACGGGGACGCATAGGTACTTCATCGCACCAGTAACCACACTGACTGCCACAGGGCCTGTTTTTTGTGAGTTACAAAACGGTGCTGTCTGTGGTTCTCGGACTTGCTTCTTTGTACAACTTTCACGTTGGTTGCTATACCTTTCTGAATTTAAAGTTACAGAATGACGTTAGAGAAATAATATACTTATATTGTAGTAATACTTTGTATCGTGATGTCTACTGTTGACCTGGGAATGTAGCAAATAAATACTAAATTATTACAGCATCATCGTTATAACGACCGTGTCCTTTTCCCCTCTTACAATTTACAGTATGCATCTGCTATTTCATAATTATATTGTATCATTGTTTCTTATTACAACAGTGCTATACACAGTTAGCAATACATATTATCCGTGTATATAAAGATAAACAGATTTCATTCTGACTTGTCTCGCCATTGCTCCTGCTTATACCCTCCAAAGTTTTTTAAAAAAAATCTCTCTCTCTCTCTCTCTCTCTCTCTCTCTCTCTCTCTCTCTCTCTCTCTCTCTCTCTCTATATATATATATATATATATATATATATATATATATATATATATATATATATATATATATATAATCACACACAGTTGTAGTCAATTTACATACCCCAATGGAAATTTATAATTTCCAGAAATTTCTTGAAAACAAATACTTATAGAAAAAAATATTTTGTAGCAAAAGTTTTGCTTTTGTGGATGAGGGGGAAAAAAGTTACAAGAAATAGCTGTCTACAATTATTTATTTCAGCTTTTTTTTTTTTTTTTTTTTTTTTTGCAAAACTCCAAAAATGCCAATTCAAAAGTATTCATACCCTGACAAGGACAATTAAATTAACAGCTAGTTGAGACACTATAATAATAACCTATTTTAAATGATTAGGGTATTGTCAATGAGCTTTTGACATGATTCTTTAGTGATTTTTGACTATTTTTGACTATTCTTCAACACCAATTGTTCCAGTTCATTCAAATTCCGAGGACTTCTCTTGTGCACAGCCTTCTTCAACGCATACCAAAGATTGTCAATCAGATGTAGATCAGGACTTTGATTAGGCCATTCCAGAACCTTGATTTTATTCTTCTTTAACCATTCTGAAGTAGATTTTGATGTGTGCTTTGGATCGTTTTTGTGTTGGAACATCCAGTTGCACTTTAAACAAAGTTTTGTAGGGTTTCAGATGATTGGCCAATATATTTTGGTATGATATAGAATCCATTTTACCATATATTATATAAATTTCCTGTGCCATTAGAGGAAAAACAGCCCCATAGAAGGATATTACCACCTCCATGCTTAACAGTAGGTTTGGTGTTCTTTTCTTCGTATGTCACCAGACTTTATCCAAACGTAACGACTATGTGACCAAATAACTCAATTTTTGTTTAATCAGTCCACAGAACCTTTGGCCAGAACTCGTATCCATCATTCAAATGCTGTTTTGCCGACTTTAAGCGATTTGTCCTTGTGACATTTTCTTAAGAGTGGCTTTTTCCTTGGCCTGTGGCCATTGAGACCTTCACCGTGCAATACTCGACCCATGGTTGAACTGGAGACCCCAGTCCTACGTCCCCGCTAGCCGTTCACCACGTCACCACAAGCTAAACGTTTTAGAAAATTGTACTTTTGTAAGACTGCCAGCATGATTACTTTCAACATGTACTGGTAGATGAATCAATACAGATTTAATTTCATTTAGCGTGATCACGTAACATACACATGCCACAAATGTTGTGTTTGGCGGGAGGACAGAGGTTCTAATTAGAAACAGTCAGCGAACGGTGCTGCTTGTAAAAAAAATATATATATATATAAAAAAATGGCGTCCAAACAGAATTTTCCATACATGTTTTTTAAAAAAAAATATTGTATACACAAATGATCAGAATCATGTTCCGAAAGATGTAATCCAAGGAATACCAGTGACCCATGTACAAAAAACTAAAATATGACCGTGATAGTCACAGGGAGCTAGAAACAAGCAGCTTCAAAAGATCACAGCTAAGCTTTTTTTTTTTTTGGTGTTTGCTATCTCTTTAAAATGTGCTGAAATATATGTTGGAAATAGTAACAGAGTGGTTCCAAGAAGACTCGGAAGAGGAACAATTTAATAAATTAATAAACACTTATTTTAAAAAGAAGGATTCGTCTCGCTGTGATTTATTGACTTTACTGGCATAATTTTGCTTTACCGTTCTGCAGTGGAAAGAAAACTGCGTCACAGTCAAAATAATGTAAAGGATTATGCAGTATATGAATATCTCTGCAAACCTATTCAGAATTTAGGAAATCTGTAATTATGTTTTTTTTTTTCACGTGGGACTAAGTTTGGCATTTATTAAATGGGAATCAGAGTTATAGCGCACTTCAAATACTATTGGTGCCGCCTAATCGGGATTGCTGCCTAAATGGGATACAACTCTGGGAGACGGTTCTTCCCAATGCTATTTATGTTATTTAATTTTGACGTCACTTTGTATATTTTCAAATGATGAACGGAGATCACATTTCATAGCAGTACAGTGATTACACTGGGACTTGCATAATTGCATAAACCAGTGGTTTTTGCCTCGCCTGTCATCATGGCTGAGTTGCAAAAACAAGCTGATTTGCCTCTGGCTCAGAAGTTTGAACTGTTGAAGGAGCTGAAGTCTCCTGTAGTTTCTCAGGCTGCTGTGGCAAAGAAATTGTGACCTTGAAATTGCTGGCAAACTTACCGATGCTGAGCTTTTGGAGGCTGCAAATGACAGCAAGCATGTCAAAGTTGAATTGGCAGAGGGAGATTCTGATTCGGACGATGACGGTGCAACGCCACCTCTCACCTTAGCCCAGAAGTTGCAAATGGTGGATCATCTTAGACAATTTGTGTAGGAAAATGGAATACAAGCTGTGCTGCCCCTTCTGAGGATGGTGGAAGACAAAGTTCAGTCACAGAAACAGCGCACAATTTACTCCTATTTCAAATGACGTATTTAACATGTACAGGTACTGCAATACTGTGATGCGTTCTGATTTCACTCTTCATTTAGAAATAATAAAAAAAACAGTAAAAAATACTTCTCTGTTGTGAATGTTGTAAATTATGAGGTTTTATTCTCATATTGGTGAATTTGGATGATTACGATACAGTGATTGTGGTAATTGATTACATTTGGTATACAACTGCATTGCTTAATTTATATAAGGCTTGAATTTTTAGGTTTTTATTTGGTCTGGGGGTGGTTTTCTGTTTTTTATTATTATTTATCAAAATCGGTTACTCAAACTAAATGTTGCTTTTTGACACATTACACACATCTATCACACATAATTATAATTATAAAAAGGTTAACTTACTACGTACAAGCGCAGATGACTGCCTAGTAGGACTGAGGAAAGAAAAGCCAGGTCCCACTGCAAACTGAAGTACTGTAAACGGATCCCACGTGGGTAAACTATGTATAGTTGGGTAACATTTCTCAGGAATTACAACTCTCCAGTACTTGCATACGATTTCTGTCTTCCCTTTTATGGTTTCTTCAACCAAGTCTCAATTTTCCTTTACATACTGGCTAACTGATGTTGTTTTATGCCCCATTGTAGATTAAATAAACACACATTTCAGTTTTCAATTGGATGTTAATCACACCTGTGCTCCAATCACGTACAGATGTACTGTATCAACTGCTCAGTGCAAAAATTATACTGGGATTGTGTGACAGAGATCGAATGGTGCTTGGTGTTAGATCTCCCTCTCGACCTGTAAGGGCACTGTGTAACGGAAACAGAGTACCCTTAACTAAATGGCACGACAATTTATTCTGTAGGGTAGGTGGAAGTTGGTCATTTAGGAAAGGGGCGCAGCTACGGTATCCAAACTCAGTGACCCAGACAGTAAACAGTGTGGCATCTGAGGATTGGAGGAGCGGATGCGCTCGTTAACCTAGGGGTCATAAGCGAGGATATAAATAGGGGACTTAGCATACGTGATCTGTTCCTTGGTAAATGGTTAGTGTTGAAAACCTGCAAGGAGTCTGTGTGCTGTTTCGTGAACTGTGAGTTTTGTCTTGTGTTTGTTAGTTTTTTGTTAACTGTCGTCTGTTTTTTAATAGACTACCAGTTGCACAATCCAGAGCTGTAGCAAAAGCCAGCATAAACCCGGACATCTCTTTCACCGCTGCATTTCACGGAGAACTGTATTACACCACTTGCATGTATTCACTATCACTAAGAACTGTGTTTGTGTTTTGTGTTTAGTGTTGGTGTGCAAAACTGGGCTTTTGGTTACGGGTCAAACCCGGGGATTTACAAATACCGAGTGATACACTCTGCTGTATCACCTTAACATTATTATTTACAGGTGTTTGCCATAAGGCTCTGGACATTGTTAATTAAATCAGTAAACACCCATGCACTTGGAAATCATTTTGTCAGTCTGTTTGTTTTGTGTCCGCTCTGCACTGTACTCACCTGTATTCACTCACCACTTTGCCACAGACTGTTACAATGCCTTTCCATACTGCAGGCCTTCTGCAAATAATGTTTAATCTACTAACCCCATGTGGAAGGGTGGTGGGTAATTCACTGACACACAGGACACAGAGAAGTAATCTAGGAACACCGCACAGGTGCCCAGTTTTATTATGGGAGCTCAATTTCTTTTCAGCCCGCAGAGGGCGCTGTTGTCTGTGGTCTGCCGTACCAACTATGGTAGCGACAGAGCCACAACTATACCGGGGGCGGTACAGGATACAGTGTTGCAAACAAAACAATAATCAAAAGGCGAAAGGAACAGGGAAAATAAAACACAGTAAACAAAACTACAAATAAAAGGTGCTGCGCTCGGCAGCTTCACCCCAACCGTCGCTACCCGCACGGACCGGGTCTCCGCCCCACACTAGCGGCTCCCTCAGCCTGCTATACACCTTTTACCGGGCTGCCCAAAGTTTTTCCCCGCCACCGCTAATTCTTTTTATTTATTTTTTTTTCTTGTTGGGATTTCCGCCCCTCAGTTTTTCTCCAGCGCGCCCGCACCCGCTTACGCCTCAGAGGGCAGACCTGAGGGAACAGCAGAATGTTAACTTATAGGGCCAGCAACCCCCAAGACCCGCCTCTCAGCCACTCAGAGAGAAGGAAAGTCCCAAGACACCCACTCTCCCACCTCTCCGTGTCACTGCCATGACTGACAGGCGGATATTGACGGGCTGCTGCCCTCTCCCTGCAGCACTATGAACACATCAGAAGAGTCAGCACAGGTCTCCCCCTGTTACACCCCAATATTATGATTACAGGAGTGGTATTTAAAAAAAATACATGAATTGTAAATTTCCATGTTTTATCAGCATACAAAATAAAAATCAGATTGTTCTAAACATGTAATTGGGGGTGTTGTAGGTTATCAGTTAAACAATGCAGGTCCTAATATTATATTATGTATTGCATTGCTGTCCAGAAATAAACGTCGTAAGACTTTTTCAATCCTTATTTTTAAATGCTGCCGTTAACGTTTTTCATGTCATAGCTAATTCATGTTTATTTAACATTTCTAGTTGATGTACAACTACACATACTGTAAGTACTGTACACGTTGGTGCTGTAGTATAGATGATTGAGCTTTAATAAGGTTATCAAGAGATGTCTAATAAAGATGGATGTAGTTCTTAGACTCAAGTCCAGCAAAGCTATTGGAATAGTTCTTTAAAAAAAAAAAAAAACTGCAACATGCTTTGTCTGGTTGGGGATTTCACAATCTTTTTGGTTTTGTTCTTAATATAACACGTTCATGTTTTCATTGCGCCACACACGGTTATCTGAAGGCCTTCAGAGTGCTGTTATTTGTGTGGGGTATTCTTTGCCACTTTTGGGACTGTTCACACTGTCTTTCTAGTATAAAAGAAGTACTTTCACAACAAATAGGGTGTAAAACAGGCCTATTTTTTTTTTTAAGCCTATTTTTAGGAGACCCCAACTGTTGTTGTTGATTCCAACAGACACTTCACATAAGGACTAGGAAGTTTACATCAGGACTAGCAAGTTTTAAAAGGTACTAGTCCTTTGGACTAGTTGCACAATATTGTTAGTTTCTAACCCTGCATATGCTTTATCAAGTATTGCCATACCTTTTCATAAGGTCTGCACCCAGGTCTCTTCTTCAGGCCTTCACCTTAACACAGACCCAGACCAAACATGTTGACCTGCTTGCTAATTACAGACAGGTGTACTTAATTGAATTAGAGCCAGGTGATTTCTGATCCTGGCTCAATAAAATAATAAAATACATAAACAATTGCATTGTGGCTGTGCAAATCAGCCACAAAACACATTCCCCCAGTGTGCAGGGTTTCTGCCCTGTCATGCTTGGTACATATTCCTGCCTTTTGTTGTTTTAGATTAATCCTGCATTCCTACAGTGGATTACATGTGCCGGAATCAAAGTATAGAAAGGGTGTTTGATGAATTGGAAAGGATGTGGTCGAACCCATTTATTCCACAAATATGAACATGGATTTTACTTTTTAGCGGTGTCTGCCTCATATTTAAACAAATAAAATATTGTCTTGATTTTAAATTAGAGAAATACGAAAAACAATAATGAGGTGCAATGAGTGAATGTTATGTTTTTTTGTTTATTTATTTTTGGCAGAAAAAGTCAAATGAGAAACGAGTTACGAACAAAAATTATAAACAAAAGAAAAAAAAAGACTAGTGGCGCAATTGCCAACCTAATTTCTCAATCGACTGTCACATACACATTTATCAACAATAATCGATGCATTAACAGCATTTTATTTTTAAAAATCAAGAACAAACATTGGGGGTCAATTGAGGCGTACCAAATTTAGTCCACTTGATGTGTCTAACTAGTGGTTTAAGCAGGTTTAGTCCACTTGATTAGAATAAAGCTAGTACACCTGCTAATCCCGAAGTTAATCATCACAGGCAGATCATCTGTTAAATCACACTAAACAAGATCTCGATTGCAGCGTACCAAATCAGAGTCGTGATGTTCCTGTTCAAGTGGATTAATGCTTGCTCGTCCTAAGCATTTACTGCTTACATTTTTTTTTTGCAGAGACAGCTGCATTTTTCCTCAGAAATGACAAGTGACTTTATTCCGTACAAATTAAAATAAAGGCACATGGGTGACGACAAATACCAAAGTAATGACTTTATTCCATGCGTTTCTTATGTCCGTCATGTTCGGGTAGTTGGAGGATCTGTGAGAATAAAGTCTTGCACTATATATATATATATATATATATATATATATATATATATATATATATATATATATAGGATCTACATTTAAAATAAACGTTTTAAGTATGTACCTTTTGGTACCTTTTTCAGTTTAATACAATGCAATTTCAGTTAATATGCTTTAACTATAAACAACTAATGGTCCATTATCACACAATTTAACTTTGCTGTGCCTAATGCAGCAGTGCAAGTATGATCTGCCAGTTTGAAATATGCACAAAAAGACATTTACTTTTATTTAAGTATGTTTGAAGTAATAAAAATGTCTTTTTGTACAGGAACCCCTTTTATATATTTATCTGCCACTGAATTCCACATATCAGATTAGTAAAGGGTTTATACAGCTATTGCCAAAAAAGTTTTGCATCACCTATAATTTTAGGATTGAGACATTTTATATATATATATATATATATATATATATATAATATAATATAATATATAATGTGTGTGTGTGTTTAGAACGCTATAGTGGGGAACCATAGTTATAAGACCATGCATTTGTGTTCCGCCTTATAACGAGCATAAAAGGGCGACTGTAATGGCATTATGAATCAAATGGGAGCCACGACCCTACCATGTTATAACAGATTCCGCACTATAAGGGGGCGCATTATAACGGTTGAGCACTGTGTATGTGTGTGTGTGTGTGTGTGTGTGTGTATATATATAATATATATATACACACACACAAAATAATAGTACTGTATTTCATGTTGGATTTCGAAATGTTACAATTTGCCAGCTTTTTAAGTACAGTAGAGCCTCAGAGTTCCGAACCCCTTGGGAATGGAGGTTATTCGTAAGTCTGAAATGACCGTAACTCTGAAAATTAATTTTCAATGGTTTTAATAAATGTGTATACCTGCTGTCTAAACCCTCAATCTGGTGAATAATATAAGGATACAGCACAGTAATGCAATACTCATTGTTATGGTTTTTAAGTGTTTAAAACACTACAATAAATGGAAAAAGGCTCAATTGAAAATACCATTGAAATCATAACTAGCAAAAACACAGATTTAAACAAACATGAAAACCTGGGTTAAAGTAGTGCTCGTTTTTAAACAAAATGCATTCACACAACTTGCTCAGCCATTCAGGCTTGTTTGGCTTGAAAAAAAACTGTACTTTGCATCACAGTCTTCAATAGCGTTTACAATAAAGTAGAAAAAATGATTTCCAGAACGGCATCAGTAGTAATACAAAGTAAGTGGTGACCTGCACATAACACTGATTATTATTAATAATAATAATAATAATAATAATAATAATAATAATAATAATAATAATAATGCACTTTAAAATACTTAAAGAAGTTAATAAAAAGGATCAAAGAAGCAATTGAGATTGCAGTAAGTTGTATATATATTGTATGTATTTTGTTGAAAATATCAGTTCAATTATACTACTATTGTCCAGCTGATACACTCTTATCCTAATGTTCTGTCAATTTCTATTTTGAGCATTCATTTTGAATATTCCTGCTTTTGTCCTAGGTTGAATACATGTTGGTAGCTATGGATCACAACTATCAGAAAGTTCGTCTGGTGCTCAGTGGAGGCGATGTCTTGCACACTCTTCAAGAAAAAGGTGAAAACGCCAATCCCAAGTAAGTAAATTCACATTTTAACAATACAAACCCCTGAATCAGTAAGAAGAATGCATCTTTTCACGTCCAGAATCCCCCAAGGACAGAGGAAGCAGTTTCTGTATATTGGTGTATTTCTTTCTTCTAGTCACCCGACCCTCTGGAGGCCTGAGTATGGCAGCTATATGATTGAAGGCACTCCTGGCCAGCCTTACGGAGGAACAATGTCTGAGTTTAACACTGTGGAAGACAACATGAGGAAACGACGGAGGGAAGCCTCTTCTTTACTGAAAGAAAACCAGATACTGTGCACCCTTACAGCATTCCCAAGGTATAAGCATATGACTAGGTATAAAGATTATATATATATATATATGTCACAATAAAGGTTATTATTTTTACAATTAGACCTCATATATGTATTACTTGTTTTTCTGCAGATTGGGTTGCCCTAGTTTTACTTTCCCAGAGTTTGATCCTAAACCAGTCGAAAAAGGAGCATCCAAATCTCTCTTTTTTCCAGATGAAGCAATTAATCAGCATCCCAGGTTTAGGCAAGTACAAAATAGAATTCTCTTGTACAAAATTGCATATACATGTATTGCTGGAGTTTACTGTATGTTCCAAAATACACTCTCATTGAAACTAATGAAGTTTGAGTTCAATAAAGATTAAGCAGCTTCATTTTTTAATAATTTGTCTCTGTATCAGAATCCACCAGTCATTGTCTGTGCTTGTAGAAACCTTGTTCCTGGCCCCTTTTTGAGTATTTCCTGATTCCAAAGAAATCGGTTAATGGCACCTTTTCAAGTAATTTGGCCACACAAAGATTGCATGGTGAGATGAAGGGATCACTGTATCATGTGCTATCTTTGGAATAGGAAGTGCTCATAAGGAGCCATCAACTAGGATTCTAATAAAATTGAATGTGTGTTTGGTTTGTATTGCAGCACTTTGACCAGAAATATCCGTCACAGAAGAGGAGAGAAAGTCGTGATAAATGTACCCAGTAAGTATTTTTTTTTTCTCCTTGAATGCATTACTTACTGTCTTCTTGGTTGCGGTTACTACTTTTTAAAATTTTTATAACTTCTTTATTTTTTTAGGGCTAATCGGAAACAGTCTGAACAAATGTGTATGTGCTGTTGTATAGAGAGCCCACCGATAAAGTAATTTAGGAATCTCTCTGGAGTGCACTCATTACTGGAATAATTTTTTTTTTTCTGCAGTCTTTAAAGACATAAACACTCCATCTCCGTTTATTGAGAAATTCCCAACAGATGACGGAGAGGCAGGAAGGGCAGCTTTGCCAGACCACATATACATGGACTGCATGGGATTCGGAATGGGAAACTCTTGTCTTCAAGTAGAGGATTTTATTTACTTTGAAATACTTATCAAATTAAATTACAGCTTATTTAAACTTCTACCTTGAAAAAAAAAACTGTATATTGGTAGTCGTTTTCCATAGGTTTTTAAAAAAAAATGCCTATTGTAATCAAGCCTTTTCTAGTCTAGTCAGTGTTTAAAAAATATGGATGATATTAGTAATTTCAGGTGTTTGTAGTCTGATATAATTGTGATTTTGAAAATGTATGGTGCTAATTCAGTGTAGCCCGGTCTTTTTATTATTGAAAACAACACAAATATGTACGTTTTTGTTTCTTTTTCTTTTGACAGGTTACGTTCCAAGCTTGCAGCATAAGTGAAGCTAGATATTTATATGACCAACTTGCCACAATATGCCCTATTGTGGTAAGTGATTGTTGTACAATAATATTTGAGTCTTATGTCCGCGCTTATGGAAATGTAGGTATATTAGAAAAATAAACAAAACAAGTATTGTAAATGCATTACAATATAGATAGATAGACAGATAATTCAAATAGTTTGCTTGGTCTCAAATAATTGCCTGGCTCCTATACGCGCCAGGTCTGCTGGCAATTACTGTAAATAAACGCTGGGTCTCTGTTAAATGCCGGTTCTCTGTCATTGCCACTGAATCTGAGGAGGAACTTGAGCATAATGAACTGCTAATAAGTGACACCGATGAAAGTGACTCTCAGGATTAATACATAATAATAATAATAGAAAATGTAATTTAAGGTAGGCCTACATGTAATGCATATTTGTTTAATGCAGTTATGTTATTAAAAGTTTTTTAAGCGTGCTAAAAGTAGGCCAGATACAAACCTCTTGGTATATTTTAACATGTTTTGTTGTATTAACAATGTACAAGTTTGAGATTAAACAATAAATTATTTTCGATAATGATACTGCTTTTATTGTTCATTTTTAAAAACATTTTAGAAGATCTAATTCCATTTTTAAATACAAATCCGTACTTCTGCTTGTTCGTTTTCCAACGTTTTGCATACCGTATCCTTGTTAAGCAGTGCATATAAAAAGACTGTATACTTTTGCTTTATACTTGAGGGTGTACAATACAAATGTAATTTTGTTATTCTGTTACTTAGTTCCCACTGACACACAACATTTTAACAAAGTTGCTGGAATGTTTAAATTGAGTTACGATGTTGCTACAAGGTTGTGTGTTAGCGGCTTCTCAATGACCTCATGAAGCATGTGAAGCTAGAGATCTTATATAAACGCCGGTCTCAAATAATCGCTGGTCTCCAATACGCGTCAGGTCTGCTGGCAAATATTGTAAATGAACACACTTAAAAAAAAAAAAAAAAATCATTTTGGTACCAGTATGTGAACTAATGGATTAGTTAGTGAATACAAAAAAACTATCCTCCTAATGTACTGTCAGACATAACAGCACATGAACAAATTCTAAATTGATGTCTATAACTAATATTAGAAATCAAACTTGAACAATTTGTAGTGTTGGTAGTCAGCCAAAAACCATATATTGCATGTACTGTAAATTAATTATTCCGCCACTTATAGCTGCTTTTAAAAAGTACCAAATAATAAAACAAACAATAAATATGACAAAGACAGCAGTGTTTTGTTTTCTTTTAAATATTTACTTTCTCCATGGCAGTACATTTACTAAGATTTCATATCATTGCAATTCTGATGTGGATTGCTCATTAAAATATTTAGTATACATTTCAATATTTATTTATTTATTTATTTATTTATTTATTTTTACTGTCTTCTAGATGGCTTTGAGTGCAGCTTCTCCATTTTATAGAGGCTACGTGTCTGATAATGACTGTCGTTGGGGAGTGATCTCTGCTTCTGTCGATGACCGAACACGTGAAGAACGGGGCTTAGAGGTAGGGTAATTGTTTTATTATTTATTTCTTAGAAAGTCAACATAGCCTTTGGAATTGTCTGTCTGTCATTATCTATCCTCCTAACTTGTTTCTGTTTTAGAAACCAGGTGAAAATGTTTTTGGGGCAAAAAAATACAATTATTGTTTGAACTAAAGACAAAATATTAATCCACTTTTGAAAACAGGCAAAGCTTGTGGGGGAGGGGGTTCTGCATAGATTTTTTTTTTTACACTGTTCACTTTTCGTGCATGCAGATATATTGAGACAAGGGTCTTTATCAACTATAAGGATAAAACTGGAATCGCAACCTTGCTGTTTTTTTAACTCTAGTATTTACACTCTTTTTTAATATGTTTGTATGTTCACCTGTATTTTGTTTTTTACAGCCCCTAAAACATAATAAATATCGGATCAATAAATCAAGATATGATTCCATAGACAGCTACCTCTCCTGTTGTGGTGAAAAATACAATGACATTGAATTAACAATAGATGAGGAGATCAACAGACAACTTTTAGAAGCAGGTAACTGCTAAGCTCTTTTTATTATTATTCAGGGTATGTCTTTTTAAAACAAGTACAGTGCTGCCCTGTTAATGCAGCCCGTTATAGTGCGGAATCAGTTATAAAATGGTAAGGTCGTGGCTCCCATTTCCCCCATAATGCAATTTGACTCACAAACATTGGGTTTTATTGTTGTTTCACATTACCATATTTGAACCCATTTAAGTTGAAACTGGGACATATATTATAAAGCTTCTGTGCTTGCACTGTTTTGTTTTTTGTTTTCTTTTTAAAGTATCGTTAATGTTACAAAACAAGTATGAAACAATACAAGTGTGTATAAACATCCTAGGATTCTGTGTTATTTATTAACAGTTTACAACATTTATTATAAAAAAATTACAATTTAAGTAAGAGTGGTGTAAATTTTAAACTGGTGAAATAGCAGCTTCTATTGTACTGTATATATTGTAACTACCCAGGATTTATACTGTTACACGACTGGTCTACAGACCGTGCGTGCGTGCGTGCGTGCGTGCAAGCAGAGAAGCGGTAAGCTTGCCTCAGCCGGGATTGATTGACGTCTGGGTAGGCGCGGACATGAAAGCCCACATCAACGTGGACAGAGCTGACAGCTGAGTCAGACAAGCTGCTGTGTGAATGTGCAAGACTGTTTGTTGTTTTTGGTGTGGTCCAGGCTAACAGTGCCCGGGAATAATAGCCCCAATAAATCGTGGATTCGAGTACCTGCAAATTGTGTGTGTCTCCTTACTTCATTTTCCACGGTACGGTTTTCCACGGTTAATTTGGCTATTTGTAAACCATTTCTGGAACACAAATGCCAATATTCGTTATAAGGCGAAACACAAATAATGCGATCTCCAATTTTGGACCCCGACAAGCGCATTTTATAATGGGTAGCTCTGTATGTTAGTAATGTACATGTATTCCAAACACACTTTTAAATACCAGCTTAGATCTGCCATAGTCATCAGAAAGTAAATGAACATTCCCAGCATGTGTGTAGACTAGGGTACCATAAGAAATGAACATGAATTGTTTCATAATAATTGTACAAGATGTTCTCAGTCTATATTCAGGAGATAATAAATACACATACTACAGTTCTGGCATTCGTTTTTAATCACTTTCAGAAGCCATTGTTAAACTGATAACATTCAGACTCGTTTGAGACACGGGTGCATGTTTTTTACATGGCAGTGCAAAAATCCTCTGCTTTTATAAATTGGCCTTGAGTCTTATATAAATAAAACCTTTTTCTTTCAGGGATTGACAAGCTCTTGGCGCAGCATATCGCACATCTTTTTATCCGTGATCCTTTGACTCTCTTTGAAGAGAGAATTAATCTGGATGATGAGAATGAGTCTGACCATTTTGAGGTATTGCCATTTAAAAAAAAAAAAAAAAAGTAGCACGGTAGAGTAGCACGTTTAGTATCTAAATAGACTACCAATGTTTACCTTTTTCGTTTTTTTATATTACCTCCATTACAGAACATTCAGTCAACCAACTGGCAGACGATGAGATTTAAACCTCCTCCTCCCAACTCTGACATTGGGTGGAGAGTAGAATTCCGCCCAATGGAAGTAAGTCATCTTTTGCTTTACTCAAATTATAAAACTCAAGGATCAGGTTCCTTCCTGAGAAGATTGTTTCTTATGCCATGGGAAGATGTCCTCTAAGTTCTACAGGACTAGAATCTTGAAACTCGATTCAACAGCAATATAAATTTCAAGGAGCCTAAAGATCTCGACTAGAAAATCACCACTGTATGGAATATACTATTTGCAGTGTTTTGGCAAGTGGTAATTGTTAGCATGATCCATAAAAGGTGGAGAAACACAGACTAACTGGTGATAACATTTAGCAACAGCATAGCACATTTTAGCATTTTTCTCAGACAATAAAAGAAATATGCAATTGTATTCAGTCAATAATATGTCTTTGTGTACTTTCAGTGGTTTTGGCAGACTTTTTCTTAGCAACTTTTTCTTGCTAAATCTAGTTTATTGAGCACAATACCAAACATGGTTCAAGTGGAGAGGAGGTTGTTCTTAATATTCTTTAACAGTGAACAAGGCAATATTACGTTTTTTGTTGATAAAAGGCATATTCACAAATTTCTGAATTTGCCACTATAGTCAGCTTAATAAAATCAAGTTTTAAATATATCTGAGCTGTTTACCATGGTCAGTACTGTTAATCTCCACTGACATTGGATTTTCCCTTACAGGTCCAGTTGACAGACTTTGAAAACTCAGCATACGTTGTATTTGTTGTATTGCTCACAAGAGTGATTCTTTCATACAAACTAGACTTCCTGATTCCATTGTCGAAGGTAGGATATATTCATATAAATGTGGAAACTGTGGGCAGAATATAATGCTTTCCTTCACGTTGACCTGTGACCTAATATGACTGCCATATTGGGGTTTTGTGACTTTTTGGTTTCTGGATGATAGACATAAGGCTTGAAGATACTGGTAGGTGCATTCTCTGATTCTGTAGGTCAAGTTCAATTGTGGTTGTTGTACAAGAAAAATGACCCCTTTCCTGACATTTCTTTTTCTGTTTGCAAAGCTGCTTCTGCCAAACATGTTTGGTACACAGCTGTATTCTTCACTGTCTTAAGTTAAAAAAAAATAATAATTACCCCGGCCATATGAATGATCCAGACCACATTCTTTGACATAGTGTCTTTTATAGTTGGTATTCTACGATTCTCTAAATTAAGTTCCATTACAGGTGATGTCCAGTGAACTTCAGTGCCACATTGTTTTTAATCTTTTTCACATTTCCGTTTTACTTCATGTTTATAAGCCATTCAGTCTAATATAATGACATACCCCTTGGATCATGCTATCGGGGTTGCTTTGTTTATGGTCACAAAACTCCCATTTCTAGTTCGTTATTGGCTGTCATAATTATCTTTTCAATTAGTTCAATGAGATTTTGTTTTTAATGCTAGTGTACTGTGTTTGTATGCTTGCAATAATGATTATTATTTTAGATGGCTTCTAACTCTTGTAACATGAATGCTATTCCTTTTTTTTTCTTTTTTTTTTGGTTAGGTTGATGAAAATATGAAGGTTGCTCAGAGACGGAATGCTGTGCTTGAAGGAATGTTTTACTTCAGGAAGGACATTTTTAAAGGCAAGTTTACTAAAGTGTTCCTCTTCACATTTTTTGTACATTTCTTTGCAATTTATATATGCAGCTATGGCCAAATGTTTTGCATCACCTTGAATTTTAGGATTTAAGACATTAATTTTGATCATTCATTTAGTAATCAAAGAAACTACAAAATAATATTGCAAAAGTCTACCGGAAACCATAATAGTAGTATAGTTTTTCATGTTAGATTTTGAAATGTCAAGTTTGCGTTAAGTATATGGAAAACTACAAAGCGGAATGTAATTCAATATGTTAACGTAACATTATTCATCAGGTTTCATTTAAGTTTATGAAGTAAAATGTGTTCATTCTATAGGGTGATGCAAAACTTTTGGCCATAGTTGTATATATGTGCATTGAGTAACAAATGTGTTAAATGGGAATAACCTACTGAATACTGAAATTATATTAATAATTTTTTGTGTGTTGTTGCATTCCTACCATAATATACCTCTAGTCATACATTGATGATCATAAGGATGCAACAACACACAACAAGCCTACTCGTACCTTAAAAATTAAGCAAAACTGGTATGCAAGAACTAGATATCGGGTAAGATCGGGTAAGAAAGAGGTGTTAGATTCCTAGTTTCAAATATATTAAAATGACTGATTTACAGTATGTGGAAAAACTTGTAAAAAGGGTGACATATGGATATAACTTATGCTAAATAACGTTAAGTTTCAGATATATGGAAAAATGCAAAGTATGACATACCTATGTCCACCTCCACTATATCCCTGTTGCTGGGGATATTATTATTATTATAATTATTATTATTATTATGTCTACACCTTTTAACATCTAGATATTGACCTGAATAAATGCTACCTAGACGACTGTACCAAAGCACTTTTGATTTCTTGTTTCCTTCAAACCAAACAGAGCTTTTGATTGATCAAACTTCTGTGTACTGTATTCGGATAGACCCATTACCAAATAAATATTGGGCTTACCATTGGTCTGATATTTATTATGTTTGTGTGTCAAACATACCATTGTCCTGGAATAGCCCTGTAGTGGGGCAGGTGGTTATGTTTACATTTCCACTTGTTAACTTTCTCCTTATTCAGTTTTACAAGATACAGTATTGCATATCAATTGTATGAAAGTCATTGTAGTTTATTTTCTTTCATTGTTAATGTAGGTTGTAATCCTGTTGCTGATGGAGGTGCTTCAGCTCAAAACGGCCTAGACAACGATAATGAAGAGTGTGCTTTGATGAGCATTGACACAATCATTAATGGGAAGGTGGGTGTGCTTGATTTGCTATACCACACATTCTTTGAGAAGAAGTTCAAATCAATCCTTAAGCTTTATTATCTTTGCTTCTTAGGGGTAGTAAATAGAGTGTCTGATCCTTTTTTGGTTTTATTAAGTAGTACAATTCAGTCTGTATTATGACCTTGTTATTGTTGGGAAAGTACAACAAGTGGATTATAGCCTTGTGGTTATAATTTTCAATGAATAACAGTTATTCTTAACAATTACCAAACTTGTTCATAAGATAATTTCCACATTTCTGTACTTGAGCTAAATATGACTTTAAAAAAGTAGAATAAACTAATGAATCATCCAACAATACAATTGCTGACCTTTTATTCATTTCTTGATTGATTATTCTCCCAACCCTACTATGTTTCTGCACATCTTAATTTCAATTTGTTTTTGTGTGTTTTTAGGAAGGTGTCTTTCACGGTTTAATACCAATCTTGAACTGCTACCTGGGAAACATGGAAGTAGACGTGGAAACGCGGTGCACCATATTGAATTATCTTAAACTAATAAAGAAGAGGGCTTCAGGTATGTCTCAAGTTACCTCTTACCTGACCCAGGACCAAATTAAACAGTGTCATGAAAAAGTAAATCACCCTGGCCTACTGTATATCCACAATAAGCACAGATAAGATTATCATACAGACCGATAGACACCTCTATATACCCCCAGAATGCAATTATGATTTTGATTAGGATTGTTGTCATTAAATAACTTATCATAACTTACAAAATGTAAACACTGCAATAAAAAGGTGGACCAGTGATGATGCTAAAAAGGGGCATTCGTTAGGACTCCTTTTAAGTTTCAATTATATTTATACAGGGCATTTTCTAATGTACAGTACCATGCTAACATGCATGCATTTGTGTTTATGGTGTAGGGGAGCTGATGACTACGGCTCGATGGATGCGAGAGTTTGTTGCAAACCACCCTGAATACAAGCAGGACAGCGTGATAACGGACAAAATCAACTATGACCTCATTGTGAAATGTGATCAGATTGCAAACAGAGCAGCTTGGTGCCCAGAACTTATCGGAGATCCTGTAAACAGGGCAAAATAAGAGTTCAAACTTGGACGATTTGATTATTGCTGTGCACTCTGTATGGCAGTCCAGGCAAACCTGCTAAAAACAACCGCTCAGTGGACTGTATCAATGTACTCCTTTTGAGATGTGGTCTTTTAAGTAAAGGTAATAATATGGGAAGTACTATAATGTATACATGGGGTTGCAACTGAGTGGTCACTATAGAATGGTGGTCTTTTAATAAAGGTGTGAATGAGCTACTTAAATGTTACAGTTTGTAAATAACTGTAGTTGTAGTCCTTTTGCATGGTGTAAAGACCAAATATGTGATGCAGCATAAAATATGGGCCAATCAGATTAACTTTGTCCTTTTTAAACTTTTTTAAAGAAATGCAAATCAGTGCATTATAATTGTCAAAGACAATTTGTATAGAATATCAGATTTTTATGATTAACAAATTATTTTAATGGCAAAAAAGTTGCATCATTTCTGTGTACATATTTATTTTTCCTTATGCATTCAAAGTGCGTATTGTTGTCGGTGGCAATGTAAATGTAACAAAATGCTAAGTTGTACATTAGAAAGCTTTCTTTTAAATATCTACTGTGTAGCTGGTTGGTATCCTTTAACACTGCTGTACTAATGCCTGCATTGGGTTATTTGCAGAGTTCAAAGTGTGTATACAGTGTAGCTGCAAGTACTTTTCAGGATAAATGTTTGATTGACTGCACTCTGTTTTATCTGTAATGGATATGAACTTCTACAGATTACCCATTGTACAGGGCTTGTAAATCATTTTTGCAAAAAATAGCATTGTATCAGAATCTCATGAATATGAAACGTTGTTTAATATATATTAAGGGATTTGAAATAAACTAGACACAGAATGTTATTTAATCGTCAGTGTTATTTAACCTTTAGAATAAAATTATAATTACTCGCAGGTTCAAATCCACAAAGGGATAAATCGTTTGCATAAAAATAGTGTATAGTTATATATTATATAACTAATTAAAAATAATATCCACTTTCAATAATATGGTTGGGCCCACCAATTTAAAATAAAAATAGAATCTATGCTAAATAAAATAGC
This sequence comes from Huso huso, assembly GCA_036884735.1. Classification (NCBI taxonomy): domain Eukaryota; kingdom Metazoa; phylum Chordata; class Actinopteri; order Acipenseriformes; family Acipenseridae; genus Huso; species Huso huso. The sequence continues at coordinate 63,370,761 of CM072666.1, read as the reverse complement.
AAACACTTAACATAAAGTCTTTAAAATATTAAACTCTCACAAGATACAACTATGTGTGGCATCATTAAAATCCTTACATATTCATCTATTATAATTGTTTTATTAAAAAAATAAAATAGAGGCTCCTTTAATATAACATGAAAAATTGAATGAACTACTTTGCTACGTGCTGTAGCAATGGATATACATGTACACTTCAACACATACACACCCACTTCAGGCTATTAACATAGTTTTTTTATTATATATATATATATATATATATATATATATATATATATATATATATATATATATATATATATATACAGACGTGCTCAAATTTGTTGGTACCCCTCCACAAAAAAATGAAGAATGCACAATTTTCTGAAATAACTTGAAACTGACAAAAGTAATTGGCATCCACCATTGTTTATTCCATATTTAATAGAAATCAGACTTTGCTTTTGATTTTTTATTCAACATAATATTGTAAATAAGAAAACAAATGAAAATGGCATGGACAAAAATGATGGGACCGCTAACCTAATATTTTGTTGCACAACCTTTAGAGGCAATCACTGCAATCAAACGCGTTTTCTGTAGCTCTCAATGAGACTTCTGCACCTGTTAACAGGTAGTTTGGCCAACTCTTCCTGAGCAAACTGCTCCAGCTGTCTCAGGTTTGATGGGTGCCTTCTCCAGACTGCAAGTTTCAGCTCTTTCCATAGATGTTCGATAGGATTCAGATCAGGACTCATAGAAGGCCACTTCAGAATAGTGTTTTGTTCTTATCCATTCTTGGGTGCTTTTAGCTGTGTGTTTTGGGTCATTATCCTGTTGGAGGACCCATGACCTCGACTGAGACAGAGCTTTCTGACACTGGGCAGTACGCTTTGGCCCAGAATGCCTTGATAGTCTTGAGATTTCATTGTGCCCTGCACAGATTCAAGGCACCCTGTGCCAGGCGCAGCAAAGCAGCCCCAAAACATAACTGAGCCTCCTCCATGTTTCACTGTAGGTATGGTGTTCTTTTCTTTGAAAGCTTCATTTTTTCGTCTGTGAACATAGAGCTGATGTGACTTGCCAAAAAAGCTGCAGTTTTGACTCATCTGTCCAAAGGACATTCTCCCAGAAGGATTGTGGCTTGTCAATATGCATTTTAGCAAATTCCAGTCTGGCTTTTTATGTTTTTTCTTTCAAAAGTGGAGTCCTCCTGGGTCTTCTTCCATGGAGCCCTTTTCGCTCAAAAAAAGCGACGGATGGTGCGATCAGAAACTGACGTACCTTCACCTTGGAGTTCAGCTTGTATCTCTTTGACAGTTGTCCTTGGTTCTTTTTCTACCATTCGCACTATCCTTCTGTTCACTCTGGGGTCGATTTTCCCTTGCGGCCGCCGCCCAGGAGGTTGGCTACAGTTCCATGGACCTTAAACTTCTTAATAATATTTGCAACTGGTGTCACAGGAACATCAAACTGCTTGGAGATGGTCTTGTAGCCTTTACCTTTACCATGCTTGTCTATTATTTTCTTTCTGATCTCCTCAGACAACTCTCTCCTTTGCTTTCTCTGGTCCATGTTCAGTGTGGTGCACACAATGATACCAAACAGCACAGTGACTACTTTTCTCCATTTAAATAGGCTGAATGACTGATTACAAGATTAGAGACGTGTGATACTAATTAAAGAAACTAATTAGTTTGAAATATCACTATAATCCAATTATTTATTATCTTTTCTAAGGGGTACCAACAAATGTGTCCAGGCCATTTTAGAATATCTTTGTAGAATAAGCAATAATTCATCTCTTTTCACAGCTTCTTTGCTTTATTCTATGACATACCAAAGGCATGCAAGTATACATGATAAAATAGCTTTTAATTTTATCACTTTTCAGGAGGAAAGAAGCATTATTTCAATGAGCTGTAAGGGTACCAACAAATTTGAGCATGTCTGTGTATATGTATCTATATATATATATATATATATATATATAAAATGTATGTAGTAGCGACCTGTTGTACTGTAGAGGGCGCTGCTCCCTGAAGGGACTCTTCTATGTTGTTTGTTTGTTATTGAATAGGTGCATGTATTGTAGGGATGGGACCATGGGGCAGGGGGGGGGGGGGGGTAAAATAGGGAGAGAGAGAAAGTGGCTAGGTGAGGGTTGGTGAAGGGGGTTTATAGCAGTCCAGTCGGATCACACCCCGGTGAGGTATGGTGCAGCTCCTGCTGTTGCCAGGCGGTCAGTGAGAGTGATGTGCTGCAGCGATTGGTGAGAGAGTGGGTCGGGGGGGTGGGCTTAGGCTGGGGGGGTATAAGGCAGGTTATATACTGTGGCATATATATTGTGGCGATCTTGGTTCCCGCAGGCAAGCGCACACAGGTGGAGGGCGGGTGCGAACCCGGGACCTCTCGCACTGAAACATAGCGCCGATACCACTGTACAAAAGAGCTGGCTCCTTTGCAAGGAGCATATATTGGGCTTATGTCATTGTGTGTGATTACGTCACCTACCAGCCCTACTGCTGCCTTCCCCCGTGCACGCTACACTCTCCCCTGCCAGCCTCAAGTCCGCCCCGGACTTGCTAACCAGGCTACAGTCCGACGAGTGCGTACCAGGGTACCTGCATCCCACTAATGACACCAATGTAGCGATCTTGGTTCCCGCAGGCAGGCGCACACACAGGGCGAGGCAATCCACACAGGCGGAGGGCGGGCGCGAACCCGGGACCTCTCGCACTGAAGCATAGCGCCGATACCGCTGTGCAACACACACACACACACACACACACACACACACTGTACATTTCTGGACTACTTCAACACTAGAACCGCCAGGGTTATACTCATACCTACAACTGCCGGTACATTTTAAACACCATCAATATTAAAATGAAAGACAAAAACTATCAGATACAACTCAAAAGTTTTATTCAAGCACATCGTATCAAACATCTGCACAGCCGAAACGCCGTATTTAAATGAGCAATTAAACATAAAAGGGTTTACTTTCTAACTTGCCACATATAAAGCACTACTTAAAAAAAATTAAAAACTATAATAAAATAAACATTTCAAAAGAAACTATTGTGTAAACAGGTTTAAGTACATACAAAACTGTAAAAGTAGTTTTTAATCTAAAACGAAAGTAACATATGATTTATTTTGTGTGTGTGTGACACTCGCAGCACAAAATCCAGGTTGAGCTGCTGCAGCCTGCAGCTTTCTGCTGAAGCACTGTGGGCTTCAAGATGAAATCTCTCCTACCTTGTACAAAACGGAGGAATTGATGGCTGCCAGGTCCAGTAGAGATAACAGGTTTTTATTTATATATATATATATATATATATATATATATATATATATATATATATATATATATATATATATATATAAAATGATTGAATATTGTAGGTTATATTCAAAATAAAAACATCTATTGTAAAAGGTGGTTCTAGTGTTAATGAAATATAACTTTTAGATGTTCCACAAACACAAACACACACACACACACACACATAAATTCTAAGTAGTAAAACTTGTAGAAACTATATTTTATATAATTGTGTGTGTGTGTGTGTGTATGTGTGCAGGGCCAGCCTTAGGGCAAGGCGAGCAAGGCGGTGGCCTAGGGCCCCACACCTAAGGGGGGCCCACGCGAGTCACAAATTGTATGAGGTCTTCAGAGTTGAAACAGTCTCGCAAGTACGAGTCGGCCATTGTAAAAGGAAATAAAAAATATAAAGAAATTCAAATCAAGCGGCAATTAAGAGCGCTTCTGCCATAAAGTTTTAGTGGAGGCTTTTCTTAAAGTGAGTAGAATACTATTAATCGATAATGAAATTGAGATTGTGTGTATTAAAGAAAGACGGACCACCACACCAACGGTCTGAATAGGTATCTGCGACAAATTAAATGTTTGGAAGTACACTCATAAATGCAGCGTGGTATAAAATAAAGCTGTTTCTTGTCTAGAATATTGAGAAAAAAAAACGTGATGATGTTTTGTTGGGCATATTGTTTTTGTGTAATTTACACAGCAAAAATTAAAGAGCACTCAAAACTGCTGCTGAATGTGCAGTATCCAAATGTGAAATGTTACACGTGGATCGGTCAAATATAATTTTAGATTTATATAAAAAGGATAACGTTTGCAAACAGTTTTTATTTAGCTTAAGTGACAGCACACATGCAGTATGCCTTGCCTTCTTGATTACTGAAGGTGAGCAGTAGCCTACCGTTTTATTGACATAATGTGTGGGGGCGTTTTTTTTTTTTTTTTTTAATTGGGATTTTTTTGGTGGGGGCCCCCGCCTAGGGTCCCACACAGACTAAGGCCGGCCCTGTGTGTGTGTGTTAGAAAGGTAACCAGACAAACAAGTAGCTAATGTGCGGCGTAATTCAGAATGAGTGTGACAACACGTGAATTCATTTCTCATGTAAAATGTTTTTATCTTCATGTCGTTCTTTTCCTACTTAGTAAGCAGACACGGACATTTAAATATACCCTCCCCTAAATGACTATGAATTGAGTAATCTGCAGTGGTATGGACTTTTTTTTTTTTTTCCTAAATCAGAACTCCATAGCAACGCATTTCCTGAAAAGTATGGCAAACACATCATGAGGAAACCTGTCATGACTTGTGCATGTAAACGCCGCAAATTTGGTTTCTGGTTGTGTGTGTTTCCATGTAGTTTTCTTTTAGCCTGAGAAATTCTTGTTCCAAATGCAAATAACCAAATATTATTAAAATATAGGTGAGTATATTTAAATGTTTATGTTTGAGTTCCAATCTGGCCTTCAGCAAAGATTGATACCACAGCACTGAGAGGTGCTCCTGATTCAAAAATAAATAAATAAAAAGAACAGTTCTTTAATTTTTTATTTTGCAACTCTTTTTATTTATTTTAGTTTTTACAAAGTAGTCATGCAACTTTTTGTTAAAACCTTTTTTTTATGTAGTTCTTTTGTTGGTCTTTTTCTCCCTGTGCTTGTTTGCAAGTGCAGGAGGGATTTTTAAGAACATAAGAACATAAGAAAGTTTACAAATGAGAGGAGGCCATTCAGCCCATCTTGCTCGCTTTTTTGTTAGTAGCTTATTGATCCCAGAATCTCATCAAGCAGTTTCTTGAAGGATCCCAGGGTGTCAGCTTCAACAACATTACTGGGGAGTTGGTTCCAGACCCTCACAATTCTCTGTGAAAAAAAGTGCCTCCTATTTTCTGTTCTGAATGCCCCTTTATCTAATCTCCATTTGTGACCCCTGGTCCTTGTTTCTTTTTTCAGGTCAAAAAAGTCCTCTGGGTCAACATTGTCTATACCTTTTAGGATTTTGAATGCTTGAATCAGATCACTGCGTAGTCTTCTTTGTTCAAGACTGAATAGATTCAATTATTTTAGCCTGTCTGCATATGACATGCCTTTTAAACCCGGGATAATTCTGGTTGCTCTTCTTTGCACTCTTTCTAGAGCAGCAATATCCTTTTTGTAACGAGGTGACCAGAACTGAACACAATATTCTAGGTGAGGTCTTACTAACGCATTGTAAAGTTTTAACATTACTTCCCTTTATTTAAATTCAACACTTTTCACAATATATCTGAGCATCTTGTTGGCCTTTTTTATAGCTTCAATTTCAGTATCTCCCATATGATATTTATAATGCACATTTGTATTGCCTGCGTGCAGTACTTTACACTTTTCTCTATTAAATGTCATTTGCCATGTGTCTGCCCATTTTTGAATGCTCTCTAAATCATTTTGAATGACCTTTGCTGTCTTTGTTCTCTGAGTTTATTTTATTTTAATTTTATTTTTAACACACTTTATTATTTTAATTTTACCTAAAATGTGTTTGTTTTTTGGTTGTATATATTTTATTTTTATACCCAAACTGTTTTTAGTTATTGTTTAAAAATCGTATTTGTTTTAAACCCCAATTTTTTCCGTGGGCAGAGTCGGGGAGGGGCAGAACATCAAAGCAGACTGTGTGCTTTAGCGTGGGGAGTGACAACATGCAGTCTCTTTTTGCTCTGCCCCTTTCTCTTCCTTTTTCTATATAGTTGTTTTTTCTCTCTACTGTTTGTCCTGCCCAATGTTTTTAAAAAGGAACTGCAGGTAATGGAGAGAGAAAAAGACAAACATAGAGAAATCATTGTTTTCCTTTTGTATGTGTTATTCTTGTGTTTGTATGTGCCCCTGCACTGCTGACTGTTGCAGTGTAGGTGGTGTTGTCTTGTGTTGTGTGTACCCCTGCACTGGTGATTTCTGCAGTGCAGGGGTGTGTCTGTCTTTTTTGTTTATTTATAAAATAAATAAATAAACAAATTACAAATAATAAATACATTAATAATAATAATAATAATAATAATAATAATAATAATAATCATGAGTGCACAAGCTCCACAGCCCACAAAGAAAGCCCACCACAGCACCATATAGTGGTGGGTCAGAGGGAGTCCCTGAAAAGGAGACTCCCTCGCTGGAGCCCCCTGCTAGGAAGGGCGGTAAAGCCGCCCGAAAAACTAAACATCTCACTCCTCAGGGACAGAGGCCCTGCGCCACCAGGGGAAAAATCCCTCCTGTCGTGTCTCCGGTGGCATAAGGGGGAAGAGGTAGGCGCAGACTCATCTCTCCGAGGGGGAGGAGGAAGATGGCGCTGCCAACGTGCCTTCTTCTTGTGCACATACTGTAAGCGCAAGAAAACTGGCCCCAATCCCACCACTGAGGGGCCGGCCGCAGTGGGTGTCACTGAGGGGGCAAAGGAGTGTACTCAGAGAAAAACTGTTTAGCTGCAGGCAAGCAAGCTCTTTTCTTCGGGGTCAAGCTGGACCCCTCTTTTTCTGTCTTCTTTGACCGAGGTCCATTCAGTCAAGGTGAAACCCTTGTTTCAGATCTCCTCTCCTCGGCAGGCAGCAGAACGGGCCCCTGTAATGCACCAAAACCTCCTCTGTGTTCTCCCCATACTTTATGCACCACTAAATTAGACAAAGATCCTGCCTGAACATCTGTGCTTATTTTGTATATTTTCCACATCAGGCCAGGCCTAAGGATCTTAACTAGCCTCATGACAGGTTCCATTTGCATTCTGTCCCTTAGTGAATTAGCGTACGGTGCCTATTTCATATAATTTTCCCATCACAATATCCCCTATACAGTAGATTGTATGTGATAACAGAGTTTATACTTTAGTTGAAAACAACTAGACTGAAACAGAGCAATGGACTGGATTTGTTTTGTCATCTCCAATCTCCAAGAATTAGATACAATTTCCATCCAGTTCAAACATATACAGCTACGCTTAAAACCTGCTTTGTGTTTGGGCAATTCTGAGGGAACGACATTTTCCCATGCTTTTAACTTCATGTTTACAAGCCAGTCAATGAGAGATCTAATTTCCTGTGACGATCTGGCAATACAAAACTTAAACTTACAAATCGAATGACATTTTGCTGATATGCTCAGAGCTAAATAGAACATAAATTTATTCATTTATTTTTTTCTCACATGCCAAATCAGTCTTTTGTGCAGTTACACAGCGCTTCCTCCAATTTCACATGACGCAAAAGCGAACGAGACAAGCTACGGTAATTTGTAAAAAAAAAAAAAAAAAGCGGTGATCTTTAGATGCTTTTGTGCATTTTCATTTCCAAGTAAACTGTAACATTAGGGTCTTATTGAGCACTATAATCTGCAATTTTGAATACTGACTTTGGATACTGTTTTAATTCTGAAAACTGGTGTTGTTTTTTAATCTTTTGCTAAATTGCATTGCCTTTTACATTTTACGCAGTTCTGTGCATGGGTAACATTTTGATTTCATTTTGCTGTTGGGTCGATGTGACAGGATAGCCGATGGGTGGCATTCCCAGACCAGACGGCTGACAGAACACAGACAGGTAGAATGGGTGAAAAGCGCTTTTGTGTGCCGTTTTTTACAAAAATAAATTAAATATTTAAACAAAAAACACTGCTCACAGAGTGAAAATAAAAGTTTAAACAAAACAGGTCTCGAATACAAAACAGACATGTAAACAAATACCGTGCTGGTCTGCCCAGCACGAGTAGCAATTGCTTACTGTTCTTTTTTACTTTAGGTTTTGTTTTTGATTTTCTCCGCTCGCTCTCATTCTCTCCCCTTGCACACCCCCCACCAACACAAAAAACACAAGCTTATATATACATGCACATTAACCTTAATTACAACCCCTTAAACAATAATCCAATAAAAGGCTCCAGCCACATTCTCACAAGCTGTCTGGCAGATACGAGCTGCTACCATCGCATTTGCCAGACCACATCTAAATCAATAACAAAAGCCAAAACATTTGTTTTCTTTAAATCACAAAATATATTTAAATCATACAATAACAACATCACCCCTTCTCAAACAATACATTCTTTTATATAATAATACATTTTTAAATCATAACCATACATTCACCTGTGATAAATAAACACACATTTAAACAGCAGGGCTTCGCCCTGACCCCTCTCAATATGTGCAGGACTTTTCCTCTGCCCTGCCACAGTCGTTAATGGAGAAATTTACATACTGCTACAATACACTACTTGTGTTGAAAATATAGTACTGTACCAACAAAACAAACGACAGTACATCTAAATGGAAGCCTACTTATTTTAAAACACAGTCCTTTCAGCTATGTATTTTTGACATTGTATCTTTTTTGTGTTCCCTGAAAAAATGGGTTGGAACGGGCCAAAATGAAATAATCAGATATGCGTCACACTCGTTTAACCGTCACTAAAGTCAAAATTGTATAGAGTTGGATATGTCCACTTGATGGTGCTATTGCATTAAGTAAATGATTATAGTACAGAGGTATTTTAAATTTTAACATCAAGATGTAAGCTTTGACAAACACACTTCAAATGGAACATGAATCACTCCATAGATAAAGCCACAGCACATTATCAAGAATGCATATCTGTGGAGGAGTCTATGGAACAAAGTAAGTGGTTATATTAGAAAAAAAGGAAGTAATATTTTCTTTTTAACTACATAAAGATAAGTGGGTAGTACAGTAACTGGAACAGAGGGGGTTCTCTGTTATTAACCGACCAGGTCTGTCTGCAATGTATTTCACAATGTTTCTTTTAAGTTGGAGCTTTTAGTAAAAAAATAATAATAATAATAACAAATTATTATTATTATTATTATTATTATTATTATTATTATTATTATTAATATTATTATTAATAATAATAATAATAATAATAATAATAATAATAATAACTTTATCAAACAAACAAGGAGGCAGTGTGGTCCAGTGGTTAAAGTCCAGGGCTTGTAACCAGAAGGTCACCGGTTCAAATCCCACATCTGCTACTGACTGACTCACTGCATGACCCTGAGATGTTAAATCAATGTCCTACTGCAAGGAGGCTGTGTGGTCCAGTGGTTAAAGAAAAGGGCTTGTAACCAGGAGGTCCCCGGTTCAAATCCCACCTCAGCCACTAACTCATTGTGTAACCCTGAGCAAGTCACTTAACCTCCTTGTGCTCCGTCTTTCGGGTGAGACGTAATTGTAAGTGACTCTGCAGCTGATGCATAGTTCACACACCCTAGTCTCTGTAAGTTGCCTTGGATAAAGGTGTCTGCTAAATAAACAAATAAAAATAATAATAAGTGATTCTGCATATAATGCACAGTTCACAGCCTACCTCTGTAAAGCATTTTGTGATGGCAGTCCACAATGAAAGGTGCTATATAAAGATATTATTATTACTGTATGTTAGCATACTAACAAATATCGAGGAGGTACTTGTATTTGTATTTCAGTAATGTGATGAACTACAGTATTCATTTTGAAATGTGTGTACAGCCAGTATGTTTGCAATACTTTACATATAGTGTATCATTTTCTCTATTAGAAAATACTGTATATAAAAATATACAGTTGTTTCTACTGCATGTATAGCTTCAGTATTTCACATGAGACACATATAACTGTCCCACTGGCTCTCATTCTGAATAGTTCACAAATAATTGTTTCCAACTTCTTCATTTCGAATAGAAAAAAAGCCTTTCACTTTTAAATGGTTCAACTTAGTTATACAATGTGGAACATGAGTATGTTAGCCAAGACTTAAGTGAAGTTCTTGGGTATTAAAAGTTAATCCATAACTTGAAGCACTACACTACAATACATTGTTTGGTACTACTAAACTTGTTTTTAGTATAACTAAGGTCTATAAAGGTATTTGCCAATTGTAACAGTCATCCATTTGATTTATAATTTTAATGGTTATGTCGTTTTTGTTCCCGTTTAAAATGATGCATTAGATTTTTTTTTTTTTTTTTTTTTTTTTACAAACAGGTACAGTAGTTTGTCTTTGTCACTTTTAGACAGAGGACAAAAATACTTTAATGTGCAGCTAAACAAATGATATAGCAATATTTTAATATAAATCTGTTTTTTAAATTAGTGACGAGGAAACCAGTTTTAGTTCTATCTAACAGTTATTTTGGTTACAGAACGGTAGCTAACCTTAGTTTCATCACCCTTTACTGCACTGGGAGGACGGATGTGTCAAAAACTGGAGAACTGGAATGCATGTGACTTTATTTTATTTTGCCCCCTCTATTAAAAAAAAAAAAAAAGTATTTTCTTTATTTATTTGCATTTATGTAGCTCTTTTCATACAACAGCAACTCAAACCACTGTACAGTACATAGCAGAAAAAACAAACCACAATACATTTGTATAGCATATTACACACACATCTACCACAATCAGACCATTTAAATAACAGATTTAAATAACAGTATATATAATAATAATAAGAAGAAGAAGAAGATGAAGAATAAGCATCAATATAAAAGTTACATTAAAACCCATTAAGGTAAGAAAGCCATTTTATAAACGTATGTTTTCAGTTTTGACTTAAAAGCTGTAACTGTCCCAGCTTCCCTGACACGAAGACAGAGCATTCCATAATTTAGAAGCTCTACAAGAAAAAGCCCTACCTCCCGTGTTGATTTTGTTGACCCTAGGAATAACCAGCAACCCCGCTTCCTGTGATCTCAAAGCGCTATTCGGAAGATACGGGGTCAGTAACTCCTGTAAATAACTGGGTGCTAATCCATTCAGGGCCTTATAAGTTAACAACAAAATCTTAAAATCGATTCTATACTCCACAGGGAGCCAGTGCAAAGAGGCCAAAACAAGGGTAATATGTTAACTTTTCCTGGTTTTAGTCAGAATTTTAGCTGCTGTATTCTGAACAAGCTGTAAGCGAGAAACCACACGTTTTGGAATACCAGAGAAAAAAAAGGCATGCATTTGCCTCTCAGCATCAGGTACGGAAATAATAGGTCTAAGCTTAGCTATATTTCTCAAACGATTAAATGATAAGTAATTTTCCAAATCATCAAAAATGACCCCCAAATTTCTCAGTTCTAGTTCTGATGAAAGACTGCTAAGGTCTAGCTTATGTAAATTGATATTTTTTAGTTGATGCTGTGAGCCTACAAGCATGACCTCTGTTTTGTCAGAATTCAACATTAAGAAGTTCTGTGACATCCAACACTGATGTCAGCAGACCAGTAGAAGGATTTCCTCGGTCCAAAGACAAGTATAGCTGAGTGTGATCTGCATAGCAATGGAAATTCACTCCATGCCTGCAGAAAAATGTCACCCAATGGCAGCATATATAATGAAAACAACAAAGAACCTAAGATAGAGCCCTTTGGAACACCACAGGCAACTTCTGACAAATCCGACTTCATCTCCTCGATAGAGACATACTGGAACCTATCGGAAAGATAAGCTCTAAACCAAGACACCTCCTGACAAATCCACCAAACTTTCAAGACGATTCAATAGAATGGAATGGTCTGCAGTATGAAAAGCAGCACTAAGATCTATAGAATTAAAATTGAAGGAAAGCCAGAGTCAGAGCTTATCAAAAGAGGGCCGTCTCGGTGCTATGTGCAGCACGAAATCCAGACTGAAATTTCTCAAATACGGTATTGCAAGCTAGAAACTTGTGTAATTATTTAGCAACAATAATCATGCTATATATGAACATTCTTCCCTCTCTCTCAATCCATTGCGACCGCTAACAAGTTAATTTACCATTTAAATAATTGTAACTAATAAGCCTCACCTTGCTTTTTCTAATTTTTAAAGTAAGGTTTGAGCCAACCGTTTATATTACTATTCCCAGTTTCATAGATAAAATATTCTTGTAAATGCAATTTCAAGTAAAGCCATTGCACAATCTGTAGCAATCTGACTTGGTGACACAATTGAACTTTAGAATGTAGGTTCCTCTAGCTTTACCAATGGATGTGACAGAGCAAAGTACAGGGTAAGGGTTCCTACAATAAACCAGGTGCTGAGCAGGGATGTAAACTCTTACATTAAAGAGTAAATAGTGCTGACATCGCATTTTAATTGAGTCTCTATGCCACCTATTGAATTTTCTAGGTGATGTTATGTTCCTTTTTTCAATAGATGGCTGGTTACACAGACACCAATTAGCGCTAATTTTGGAATGGAGAGGGAAAACCAAAATGTAAACACATAGAAAACCCTTGATCATTTTATTTGTAAAGCATATACACTTTTGCTCAATTCACCCAAATAAATCTCAATACAGTATATTTATTGTTTAATTAAGGCATAAGAGGCAGGTCTTCTGGTAGTAGCCATGGAAACTCAGGCATGCTAATGTTCTAGACAACAGAAGCTCTGTCACTTGCTTGTGAATACCAAAACAGCAGAGGATCTTAAAGAGACAGGTTTAAAATATGGGCCATAATCTCTATTCACGTCTGTGTCTGAGTTTAGCTTGCAAAAAAAGATATGAAAACACTTACCGGTAATGCTCTGTCAATGCCTATTCAAAAACAATCTTTAATTAGCTAACCCTAATTGTAACTATCTAACATGTCTTTCACAGATATTAACAAGAGAAAGGTTTACAAAGTGCAGTAAAGCATACATGTTGTAGTGCATCTACAGTCAACTCGTGATAAACTCATCATCAGTGATAGTAAATGCATCCTAAATACATGTCACCTGCAAAAATACTGCCATTTTTAAAAAAATGGAATGGTTGTTTTGTTGTTAGATGTGACAGTAGTTTATTTTATTTTATTTTATTTACTGCAGGTATTAGCCAGTTGGCTGTAAGCGGTGCAGTACATGGAGTTACTGCAACTTTAGTGAAGCATGCAGGGCAATGTACTGCTCTATCTGCTTGCTCTGTCATTGAGTGTACATTTGGAATCGGTCAGGTAGTACACTACAATCCAGTCCATAGGTCAGCGATTTTTTTCGTGGCATGTTGTGTCTTCACAATATTGCCATACGAAATGCATGTTGTAATAAACTTCCAGAGGACACAAGCTTTTAGGGAACATTAGACTTTTAGCATAGGTAACATTGGGAGACACTTCAGTTGCCTACTGCAAGACAGATCAGAGAGCTATCCAAGTATTTTTTTTTTTTTTTAAACAATTTGTTTTGCAGAAAGAGGACACATCTTTGTAAATGCCTGAGTTCACTCTAAAACCATCCATTGATGGGAATGGCATTTAAGGTATGTATTATTGTCTACAATGTAGTTTAGGAGTCCCTACTACAGTCACCACCGCTGTATTTCATCACGTGGGGCTTTTGATTTGCCAATCACTTGCAGGTCACATTTTTCACTGCCATTCATATTACAGCAAAGCAGGACTGAAATTTCTCCTTTATTCTTTCCAGCCATGCTTGTTTGCTTCCTGTTGCAGTCAGTGCTGTTTTATCAAACTGTAAACCTGACACTGCGTACAATTAAATCAATGGGAATGGCAAATGGCAAATGCTATTTGCCCGATATAAACGGCTGCCCTCAATAACTCTGGATGGTGTAAGTGGTGGATACTGTATTATCAAAATCGCTTTATACCAGGGATCTCCAATCCTGGTCCTGGAGGGCCTGTTTCCCTCTTGGTTTTTGTTCCAACTGTACCCTAAATTAATTCATTGGACCAGTTAAGCTTCTAATAAGCACTTGATTGGCCCAATTAAGTAATTTAGGGTACTGTTGGAACAAAAACCAGGAAGGAACATCGGCCCTCCAGGACCAGGATTGGAGATGCCTGCTTTATACTGAATCGGTAATAGACAGCTTTCAACATTAAACAGAAGTTCATTTTTTATTTTACAATCAGGACAATTATCTAATTATTTTTAAATTGCGTTTTGTCTAGCTTTATTTAATAACGTTAATTCAGTTGATATATGAGATAATAGCTAATAGTGCGGATCCCTACAGTACATTATCAAAATTATTTCCTTGAATAAGACAACAAAAAAAAGACATTGGATGTTAGTTGAAATGTTTTTTTTTGTTTTGTTTTTATTAAACTGAAATGTAGTCTTTAGGCGGTCTGATACAAAACAACCACCCGCCCTCTGGTCCAAAGCTTTACCCGGTAGGTCACATCTGAGAGCCGCTTGATCACAGGGCGGATTTCTTTAGCCATTTCATCTGCTGGATTTGGATAGCGGGGACGTCATCATCAGAGATTTGGTGATTTTAGAAAGAAAATTGCTGTGGGTGAGTTTTCTTCTGTATTCCAAATAATCAATTTAGATGTGGGTCTATAGTGATACATAAAACTAAAAAATGCAAGACCAATGAAAAAACGCAGGACCACTATGTGTAGGTGGCTAAGCATTAAATAGAGTAGATTTAATTGATGGAAGAAGATGATAGGGCATAGGGGGCCTAGCTCCACCCCCAAACCACACTTAATACGTTAACATAAAACGTGCCCGGGTCCAAAATTCTAACTGCGTTTAAAAAGTAAGCAGCAGGTTTTTTGAAGCGAGGTGGCTGTGCTAGATCGTACCTGTAGTAGTGATTTAACTTGGCTACAATCTACAGGAATACTTTTTATGAGCGCTGATGTTAGTTGAAATGGATTTTAGCAACCTAAATCAAAACAATGCAGCACTGACTTTGTCCCACCCCCTACTGTAAACAACAACGTTAACCGCTTTGGAGTATTTACTTTAATTGTCTAAGGAGGTTATTTTTTTTAAAATTTTGCCTAAGTGCAATACACACAGGACGACAAAGGAATAAATAAAAGCCTATCTACAGAAGGAAGATACGTCGCTTGCATTGTGCAGTAGTTCATTTAAACAAAGTTTCTTTTCTTTTTTCTCTCCGTACTTGTCCGGTATGCATTGGCTCCTAAAAGAGGTGGCCCCTGTGCGTATTTATGTGTTCTGTGTTGCGTGTAGAGTGTTGATGTTGGTGTATAGATATTGCTGCATGGGATATAAATGGGCCTGTGTAGCACGAGTGATTTAAAATATATAGTTGTATTTAGGCACGGGGGTTGCACACTTCACGTGCATTTAAAGTATGTAATAGTATGTGAGCACAGGATTGCACAAATTAGTTCACATGCTGGGATTCAAATAAATAATTAATTAGTAATTGAATCCCGGCACAACAGTATATATAGATGCACGTTTCACTCACTCAGGATTGGGTGTTCGGTGAGTAGTGAATGGGAGAGAGGAGGAGTAAAATAAAGTATAAGAAGAAGAAGAAGAGGAAGGAGAAGAAGAAGAAGAAGAAGAAGAAGAAGTCATAACAATTGCTATTGCATGCTGGTAGGACCATCACGATACCTATTTGTTTTTTTTGACTCACCGTGTTTATTTGTCTGTTTGTCCACTGTTTGTTTAGTGTAATGTTGTATTTAATGTACTATGCCCTGTATTTCACTGTATTTGATTTATTATGCATTGTTCCTCACTATCTTGTAAAGCACTTTGTGCTGGTGGTCCACTATGAAAGGCGCTATATAAAATAAAGATTGGTTGATTGATTGATTGATTGATTGATTGATCATTTGAAAGGTGGTTGGGATTACTGCATGTGTCTTTTTGCATGGATGCTAGAAACTGTAACTTCTATATTCACTGCTGTTATCTTGCCAAGACGTGACATCACATTTGTAAATAAATGTGTTTAGACTGAATACCTGTAATTGGGGTCTGCCAGGAAAGACTGACAAAAGAAGAAAGAGAAGAAAAAATCTTCTCATTCATTATTTAATTATTCAGGGCATTCCAACTAGCTATTCAGATTCCAATAGACTAGAGTGGCAGTATCTCAAAGGGCACAGTGGATATATAGGTCACTGCTTCACCATCTTTCATTTTCACTCCTCTGACTAATTCCAGGTTTCCTCATGTGATGCCAATGTACAGTACATAGACACAGTGGCACTGTATTTTAAAATACATGACTTTCATAAGAAAGGTTTGTTCTTAAATTGAATTATTTCATAGCAGTTGAAATGTGAATTATCATATAATACAAGATTTCTAGTCGGGCAGCTGACACCAATACAGTCAGTGGTGCATAACTTCCACAGACACTTTTTACATAATCTCTGGTGGTCAAAAAATGCAATGCATGCCATAGAATAAACAATATCCTATGTTACAAAGAGCAGTTGGCAAGGTAATTCACATTGTAAATGATTTCCTTTATTACTGGTGTGACGTTTCTTAATAGTATCTGTTCCCCAGATTGTGAAAATGAGTGGGACTTATGTACAGCCAGACTTTGATGTGATCAGTGATTTGAAAAAAGTGCCAGTATGCACAAAAAAAAAATCTCGGGTGGGCGGGGGGAGGGCTTGGGTTGGGTGATTTTACCACATTCGGCCAGAGCTACGGATTATGTATCATTTTTAAATGGCATCTACAATATGCTATTATTAAGGGTTTTTAAAGGACTTGTTAGTTTTTTAATGTTATGGTCAATTGCTTTTAGATCACACTTTTGATAACTTGACGTTTTTTTCACATTTCCAATGTGTTTTTGTTTCAGATATCACTTCTTTTTTACTTTATAACACACACACACACATTACAGGAATTGCAAAATTGTTCAACCTATATTGAGGCAATGTATTGTTGTTTGGATAAGGTAAATGTAAATAGTAGCCTAGTCTGTTGAAAGGGTTAAGATGAGTGGCAGATCCAGTTAAGGCGCTCCGTGTGGAGTGCACCCTATAGTCTCAAGATCACTGGTTCGAGTCCAGATTATGCCATTGCTGATCATGGCCGGCAGTTCCCAGGGGTGGGGAGGGCTTAGGTCGGCAGGGTAATCCTCGGTTCACCGCGCACCAGTGACTTAAGCACAGTGTATTACCACCTAAATATCCCTCCCTCTAATAAATAGTATAAAACAGCAATTATCCCCCTACACCGTGCAATATATGTTCTAAAAATATACTTTTGACGTTTTTTCACATTTCCAATGTGTTTTTGTTTCAGATATCACTTCTTTTTTTACTTTATAACAAAAATCCCTCCCTCTAATTAATAGTATAAAACAGCAATTATCCCCCTACACCGTGCAATATATGTTCTAAAAATATACTTTTAGATAGATAAAAAGCATTACCCCCCCCCCCCAAATATAACAAACCCCACAAATATAACTTTTCCTAGAGAGCAGATACTATACTACGTTTAACAGGATATCAGCACCTCTCCAAAAATGTATCAACATTTGCTTTATATAACTCGACATGTACTTTTGCCCTTCTTGTTATTTCAGTCTCAGGGCTCAAATCCCACACCATAGTACAGTCTCACAAAGCTCAAGTCCATCCCCCTCTTCACAGCCCTCTACCTGGCTGGCTGGTTTCGTTGCTGATACTGCACTCTTCTATGGCTCCTTTTCCTTGCGTTGCAGCCTGTCCTGGCTGATCCAGCTCCCCCTCACGGCGACGCCCCTCTGTAAGGAGTGAAAAGCAAAACACAGCCCTCATTGCAGATGCATACGGTACAGTACAATTAGTTGGTTTACTTTATGTATTTGCTGCACCTCTATTGGCCAACGCCCGAGTTAAAGTGCGTTTTCAGCAGGTCACCGATACTTAACTTTAGGGTGTATAGCCCAACACTGAGGTGCAGCGCACCACTCCTGATCCTTGTTGTGACACCACGCAAACATACGGTCGTAATATACCATGAATATAGTGATAAGCTGGTAACCGCAGTCACCAGCTCTCCTAACTATCAGTTGCTTTTATTTAGTACTTAATAGGTTCTCTGTAGGTTTGTTTTCACCACACTGTTGATTATGTAAACAATCCAATACTTCCCCGTGGTTCAGGTCTGGTCTGCTCCAGGGTACCGGTGGCACTACCTCCCCTGGTTTAGTCAGTGTCACTCTCTACCCGGCTCCGCTCTAATTATATTTCTTTCTTTTTCTTCTTATCTCCTGGTCTCTTTTGCTGTCTGTTGCCCATGCATCCGCTCCTATTCCCAAACTGCCTCTTACTCACACAATCAGACTGTTTTTATAGGGCTCTTCATTAATCTAGGTGGAGTGCTGCTTACTGCAATATGGGGAGGGGGAACCGGTATGAACCCTGGGAAACTACATTAGTAAGAACATCTATATTGCTACTTCTTTCGTTCTCCCCTGAAAAATGATGGTCATCCCTGACCATCCTCTATAATTCCACAAACCGAGGAGGTCGCTGACCCTCCCGAACCATTGAGACCTGCATAACTCTGCTGGAGTCTCTGAGGTAACCCTGTCTAAACCCCCAGGTAAGACTGGCATATCTACAGGAACAACAGGGCTAACCCTGCAAAACTCAGTGGGAGACTCTGGGGCAACAGGAACAAAATTAATGGCAAGGTCAAGCAATGGCTCCTCACTTACTGGTGGCCTGACTATCCTACATGGCTGCATAGCTCATTCCCAATCCTTATAATCGGTGGCCTTAACGGGTGGTGGAACTGGTACTACTGGTTCAATCGCAGGGACAGGCTGATAGGTACAGAAATTGACATTTAGAAGATTTATGGTTTGTTCTGGTCCATCTCTTCCTTCCGGCCTCACCCTATAAACAGAGTGCCCTAGTCTAACAGGTCCAATGATTATGGATAACCCAGGTTCCCTTCTAGGGGTTAATTTTCCCTCTGCCCTCCATCTGAAGTTTCGTAGTAGAACTCTTTCTCCAGCCATCAACTATTTTTTAGACCTCTGGTCCCACCGTCCCTTCCTCTGTTGCTGTATTTCATGTCAGTTTGCTGGCATGCTCCTAGGCCATCCGTAATGTATATTGATGATTCCTTACCCACTGGTCTAGAGTGTCAGGTTGCTCTGCAAGAATAGCTCCTAATACCAGATCAACTGTCTTCCAAACATAACGAAGAAAGGTGCAAGCACAGTACCACAATGGAGAATATTATTGTACACATGGGTCACCTCCAGTAACCATGTAGACTGTTTCTCATCTGGCAGGGTTCCTAGTAAAGAAATCAGAGTTCGATTAAATCTTTCACAGGGCCCCATTAACCTGCGGGTAATAGGGGGTTGTCTGACTCTTCACACACCCGTATGTCTTACACAATTGAGCCAGAACACTATACTCAAAGGTAGGTCCTCTATCTGAATGTATATGTTCAGGACAGCTGAATGGTTGTATCACATGCTTCCACAATATTTTCCCCGTCTAATTACGGCAATTGTCTTCTCGGTACCTGGGTGACCCATTGCAACTTGATAGTGCTCCCACACTGGATAGGTTTGTAAAACAGGCACGATTATCTGTGGATGTCTCTCCCCTCTTACAGGGTCATCTTCCTGGTGCACTATAATTCATTCACTCTCTTCCAGTCGTTCCCAATCCTTCAACCATTATTTTACTAGGCGTGGTACTGCCTTCCCATTTATCTCACCTGGCTTCTGGCCCAAGCTCAACCAGGATTGTACCATACAGATTCCTGGGTGCGCTGCCTGCCATCGCTTCCAGTCACCCTGTGTCCATGGGGTCCCAGTAGTCCTGCTGCCTCCTTGATGAATTGTCTGTACTGCTATAGCAGCCATCGGTAGAGCAGAGCTGGATTCTTCTGCCTTTCTGGAAAGAATGTCAGCGTTGGTGTTGCAATGGTCTGGACAATATTTAAGAGTACATTTAAAGTTAGCCAGTTGTACAGCCCACTGTTGTTCAGTGGCCCCTAACTTTGCTGTCCAGATGTACCAATGGATTGTTGTCAGTAAAAACTTCAAATGTCCCCCTCAAATAATCCTTACATTTTTCTTTACTGCCCATTTAAAGGCCAGTAATTCTAGCTTAAAATAACTATAGTTTTGATCATTCTTTTTTGCTGGATGAAGACTGTGACTTGCATACGCTATTACCCGCTCCATCCCCTCTTGTACTAACACTGCTCCTAATCCTCCCAAACTGGCATCAGTATAGAGCCTGAATGGTTGAGTAAAATCAGCATAGGCAAGCACTGGAAACTGCAAAATAGCTTGTTTTAACACTTCAAAAGCAACCTGTCACTCAGGAGTCCAGATGACAGGAATGGTCTTTTGGCTTCCAGCTGTTGTCCCCTCTAATGGTCTGGCTATCTTGGTGAATTTTGGGATGAAGTGCATAATATCCCACAAAACCCAAGAAAGAACGTACCTGTTTGATTGTAGCTGGAGGGGCCCAAATTTATCTGGGTCTGGAGTAACTCCCCCACCCTCTACCACATGACCCAAGTATTTCACCTCACTGTGAAAATGACACTTCTTTGGCTGCAGTTTTAATCCGTACTTCCAGAATTGCTGGAACACAGCTTCAAGATGCTGCAAGTGTGAATCAAAATCAGGTAAATACACAATCACATCATCCAAGTATATTAATAATGACTCGGTTACTTGGGATCCCAGACATCGCTGCATTAGGCGCTGGAAGGTGGCTGGGGCATTATATAAACTGAACGGCATGCGCTCAAATTCATACAAGTCCAGACGGGTTTGCGAAAGCCGCCTTTTCGCGATCTTTAGGATCCACTTCAACCTGCCAGTAACCACTGGCCAGGTCCAAAGTGGAATACCATCGGGCCTGTTTTAAACAAGTGAGGGACTCTTCTATGTGCACCTGGGGTACGCATCTTTGTGAGTGACAGAATTCAGTTTCCTGTAGTCCACACAGAAGCACCAGGAGCCATCCTTTTTCTTCACCAGGACCACAGGAGCAGCCCAAGGACTGGCACTTTCCCACACCATACCGCTGGCCAGCGTGTCTGAAATTAACATACGTAATTCCTGATATAGCAGAGGGAGTATAGGCCGTTACTGTTCTCTTATAGGAGGGGCATTACCAGTTAGAATTTGATTCATAACCACATTTGTTCTACCATAATCAGTCTCCTGGTAAGAAAACACATTCCCCCATTTCTTCAATAAGGCAGAGAGGTGACGTTGCTGCTGTACATCCAGTCCAGCCCCACCTGTGGTAGATCAACCATCGGGGTCCCTTCAGGGGAGGTTATTTTTACTTGCTGTACTGCTACCCCAATGACCCCTGGTCTTTCTGTGGACAACACTACCTCCTGCTCTTCTCTGATTTCAGTACTGTCTACCCAAAAGACATATCCTAGTACTTGCTGGGGGGTGACTTCTATGGGGAATGGGTGAAGATTTTGTATTCTGATGGGACATCTCTGATGTTGTATATGCACAAGTGTGTGGCCCACCTGCCAGTCCACCCTTGTCTCAGGTCCCTCCACCATTGCCTAACCTTCTGGAATTATTGCAGACCCTTTGAGTTTGGCCCTGTAGCAAGGCGGTAGAAAGCCCTGCTGTTTAAATATATTTATTTATAAATATGTTTATTTATTTTTACAACAGGGTACCCTCCGACCCTGTGCAGTTTATTATTTTGTATTATTATTATTATTATTATTATTATTATTATTATTATTATTATTATTAGTATTAGTATTGTATTTGTTTATTTTGAAATATATATGACGGTGTAACCGTGCATTTGTTGTTTGTTTGGAACATGTTCTGGCAGAGGCGAGATTGGTGCTCGTCCTCTGCCAGGAGTAATTAATAAACTCGTGCAGATTGTGGCCGAGGGGTAATAGAATAATTACTAGCCAGTTAAACCCCTCGGCCAAGATATAAAAGCCTGCAGCTCTCTGCACTCAGGGTGGTGGGTGTTAGGAGCAAGAACGAGAGTGAGAGCGGAGAGAGAAACTTATTTGAAAGTAATCTAGGAACAGTGAAGGCGAGGTGCCCAGCCTGACCTGGGTGATAGTTATTATTTGTGTTCGAGATTTGTTTTGTTTAAACTTTTGTTTTGGCTCAGTGTCTTTTTGTTAAAACCTTTTATTTATTTTTGTTGTTGAAAATAAATGGCGCACAGCGTCTTTTTGCAACTGCAGCATTTTTGGGTTTGTTTTCTTTCCTGCACTCTGGCCTGATGTCACCACAACGTCATCCTGTCACACGTGGTGTCAGCGGTGGGATTGCAGTGCCTCCTGAACACAGGCCAGAAGGATACTGCAGTTTTTGTTTTGTTTTTTGTTTTTTTTCTAGTACCTGTGGAGTGAGCAAGAGAGGATGGGAGGAAAGAGGAAGAGCTGCAGAAAGCAGCAGCCGCAACAACAACAGCAGCAGCAACAGCTGCAGCAAGTTTGCCTCACCTGCCTGTGGGGGGAGGAGTGGTGCTTTAGCTGGGCGGAGCCATGGCACGTATCCCCTGGCACCTTCCCAGGGCTTGGGAAGCTGGTCAGACTGATGCAGCACTTTCGTCCTATCCATATACCCTCTCAATGCCCTCACCGGGAAGAGAGAATTCTATCCTCCGAATCAAAGGGAGGAGGATGGAAGGCCTCTAATTCCACTGACTGGTTCAAGTAGAAAGCCATAATCACCTTGGGTAGGAACGCAGGGTTCATGCGTAATGATAGCCTGTTTCCATTATCTCAGACGCACATACAGGAACTGTGCACAGACAGAGCCTGCAGCTCACTGACCCACTTAGCGGAGGTGATAGCCAATAAAAAGGCTGTCTTCATAGAGATATTTCAGCTCTATGGAATGTATAAGCTCAAACGGGGCCTTAGTGAGAGCCTCCAGTACCACGTCTAGACTCCACTCGAGGAGGGAGTCCTTTCTAGGGGGACGCAGTCGGCAAGCACCTTTTAAAAACCAGGTTGCCAGAATATGGGTGCTGAGGGAAACTGAATCTATAGGGATGTGGCATGCAGATATAGCTGCCAAGTACACTTTCAGTATAGAGGGGGACCAGCCCAATTCTAGCAGATCTTGCAGAAACTGTAAAATAATTGCTATGGGGCAGTAGATAGGGTCATGGCCTCTGGCCATGCACCACTTCTGAAAATACCTCCATTTGTAAACATATAATGCTTTTGTGGAGGAAGCCCTAGTGTTCTGCAGTGTACTAACTACCGCATCTGAGAGCCCTAAGGTAGACAGACAGTCCCGTTCAGGGGCCAGACCCACAGCTGGAGTCTGCCCAGTTCTGGGTGCCAGAGGGTGTCTTGCGCCTGACTGAGGAGGTCCATGTGCAGCGAGATCTCCCAGGGCTAGCACTGCAGCAGCTGGCAAAGGTTCAAAAACCAGATTCTCCTGGGCCATCTGGGGGCCACCAGCACTGTTGCTTTCTCTCTACTGACCTTCTTGAGAAAGTCAGGGAGCAGTGGTATTGGTGGGCCATTCGTTGACTAGGGCGTCGACGCCTAGTGGACCTCCGCAACGGTGGAGGGAGAACCACAGGGGGCAATGAGTTGTCTCTGTTGAGGCAAAGAGATCGACCTGGGTTTCCCCGAAGTGATCCCAAATGCGTTCACCACCTGAGGGTGGAGTCTCCTCTACTGCTGGCCCAAAAGTATGCCCTGGAGATATCGGCACATCCAACAGCACAGTTTTATCCATGTCGGGGACCCTCGCCTTCAACAGCTATAGCTGTCTGCAAGCCACCACCAGGCTTGCCAGGCTCTGGCCCAGGGCTTGCCCTTGGAGGCCAGAGATCTGGAACAGCGTGCCTGAAAGAAGGTGTAACTCGGAAGCCACCGGCTCAGGGAGTGGGGCTTCCCGTAGTATGCCATCCATATAGGCGGTCAGGATACTCGCCAGGCAAGTCACCTGTGCTTCCGCTGCTTAAGCCCAGCTTCATTGCAGGTTCGGGCATGCAGGGTCCTTGGCAAGCTCCCCACCAGCAGAGCCTTTACCAAGGCTGCAATAGTGGAGTCCACTGGGGGAAAACCCGAATTGAGCGGGCCGCTTGCTTCAGCACACTGGGTGCTGAGGCCTGACGATCTCAGGAGGCTCGTACCTCCTCCATGAAATCCAGGAATGCTGGGAAGGACTGAGGGCAAGGAGCCACAGCCTGCGTCCTGAACATGGACCGGCATTGCTCAGCTGTTGTCGCCCAAGGGACCTGCAAAAAGTTTGCAGCACGTCCCATCAGAACTGACGTGGAGCTCGAAAATGGAGACGTGCTAGCTCCTCTCTTTCCTCCATCACAGTGGGGAAGGAGTCCTTGTTCCAGGAGGCCACTATAGAGAGTGCCTCCTCCTCCTCAGCCGTCCATGCCGACGATTCCAGCTCACTCTGAACTCCCTTGGGGAGACAGGGGCTGGTACTGGAACAGGCACTGGCGGAACCGCGGTTGGAGCAGCAGCAGTCTGCTGCCGCGCCAACAGCTCCAGGACCTGGGCCATCTGTGTCTTCAGGTCCATGATATCCCTCGCCTGTCTTCAGTGCTTGACCCACTTCACCATCTATGGAGATGGGGAGCAGCTGTGAGAGGGGAGCGGCTGAGCCTGTGCGCAGGGGATACCCTGCGAGGGGCTCTGGGACAGTTGGAGGAGGGGGGAACCGGTGCTCCTAGGGCCTCAGACGGCTCGGTCACAAGGGACAAACATTCAGTCCCCATGGCCCTGTCAAGGCTTCTGCGAAGCACCCGGGGCTGGAAAGCCACACAGATGTCACAGAACGTCTCGTCCCCTAGGGCCGAAGTGGCGTGCTGGATACCCAAGCACCACGCACACAATGTATGCCCCTCCTGGGGCATGTTCACCCTGCAGAATGTGCAAGCATAGAACCAAGACATTCTAGCTGGGGTATAACCCTGGCACTGCACACCATTTTGCACTGAGTGCAAGCACGAACGCGCCTAAGCACCGCAAGTACCGAGGTACCAAAGTACAGAGGGTACCACGCGTATTGAGCACCATGCACACCAAGTGTGCCGAATGCCTTGTGTGCTGAGTATGGTGTGCATCGAGTGCACCGAGTATCATATGCTCTGAACGCAGTGTGCACCGAGTGCACTGAGCACCGCATGTACCGTGCACCGAGGCGCTATGCGCACCGAGGCACCGCAGCACCATGTGCACTGAGCACCATGCGCACCAAGTGCACCGTGTGCACCGAGCATCGAGGTGCTATGCGCACTGAAGCACCAAACGCTGTGCGCACCGAGTACCGTATGCACCGAGTACCGAGTGCACCGAGAGAACCAAGCACCGATGCGCTATGCGCGCCGAGTCACCAAAGCACCGTGCACACCAAGTACTGAGTGCACCGAACACAGTGGCGCTATGTGCACCGAGGCACCGAAGCACCGAAGCACCGAAGCACTGCATGCACCGAACACCGTGTGCATCGAGTGCAACAATGCCGTGCACACTGTGCGCACCGAGTGCACAAAGTACCAAGGGATGCGCATGCACCGAGGTACCGAAGCACCGGGGCAGCTAATGCAGCGGTGCCTACCCTAACAGTGTGTAGTCAGCCACCTGGTCAGCGCGCAGCATGCATCAGGGGAGACACACAGGCCAAAGCTGCGGTGGGTGAAAGCTCAGTTAGTTGAAAAAAAAAACAGAACAGAAGGGAGAACACACTTTATTTTTTTATTTTTTTTGAGGCCCAATGCACCAAGGTGGGTGGGCCGAGAGAGCCAACAAGGTCTAGTCGACAGCCCCGATGGAGGAACACAAAGCTGACTTTTTTGTTTGTTTTGGGTTTTTTTTGCCCAAGTTGTGCGAACGACAGCCAGCAGAGTCGCTCAACGAGGGGGCGGCAAGCGGAGCCCCGGCGGAGGAATGGTGTTCTCCCTGAAAGTGTAGGTTGAAAGACAACACACGCACACACCAATACCGCACAGGCAGTCACACTCATACGACGGACAGCCGAGAAAAGACAGGGGATACCCTGCGAGGAGAAGGGGGGAACCAGGGCTCCTAAGGCCTCAGATGGCTCGGTCACAGGGGACGAACATTCAGTCCCCATGGCCCTGTTAAGCCTTCTGCGAAGCACCCAGGGCTGGAAAGCTGCACAGATGTCGCAGAACGTCTCTTCTCGTCTCCTAGGGTGCTTCGCAGAAGGCTTGACAGGGCCTGTGACACAAACGAAGCAGACCGTAAGAAGAAGGAAAAAGACACTCAAAATGGAGCTGCTGATTCCACGAGAGCGGCGAGTTGGCTCTCAGCACGAATGCAAGGGAATTAGTCGACTCAGAAGAGCTCTTTCAAAAAACACACTTGGGTTAGTGACACAGAAGCGTACCTTACCGTAGGTGAGAGGCAGAAGAGGAAGTGGGCTCTGAGGAGCGACTACTTATTCCCTCGGCAGGCGGGACTGAGGACGTCACTCCACAGAGGGGACGTTCGGCATCTCCGACATAAAATGCTCAGCGAATACCTACTAGGCATATCCACAAGTATTGGTTGGTGGTCGTCTGCGAATTGAAAGGAAACAATTATTATATAAAACTATTTTAAGCATAGAACTAGTTACAATTTTTTTTCTATATTTTACTGTATAACCAACGGCGCCAGAGCCTTTCTAAAAGTGGGTGGGCCAAGGTCGGGGGGGGGGGGGGGGGGGTATGAAGTTTTTCTATGGATAAATGAAACCAATTTAACAACTTTGTCAAATACTGAAGCAGGTTACATATTTATAGCCTACTGGTTATTTAACGTTTGCAGTTATTTAAAGTTCTACAGTTATTTACTGCTTCGGACACATGAAATGGTAACAAATGTTTCAACAGTTCTATAGTGTTACAAGACGACGAATGTAGCAACATTTGCTACCACACATAAACTCGTCTTCTCTGCGCTTATTCTTTCCCATATGATTTGTTAAAAGCTTCAATGTTCCTCTGTAGGCGGCACAGCTAGTGAAACGTTAGGAAAATTGTATATCAACACAGTTCCAGTGTTGTCTTCATTTGTGTATTTATTTGACTTATCTGTGTCACTGTGTCTTGGAAGAACGATGAGATTCAAGGTATGTATATATATATATATATATATATATATATATATATATATATATATATATATATATATATATATAATGGCTCAGCCGTCTCCGGCGCCTATATGTATAACTTCCTTCCCGCACTGAAAACAAATGATACATTACTCGGAAACATAAAACCCCTCCCTTGCCCCCATGTTACCCTGAAAGGGATTTGACTATGTGCCTGTAACACAGCGCAAGGGCTCTGCCTCCGTCCAGTCAGAGATATATGCAAAGTTCTGATTGGCCGTTGCTGACGCCAGATGAATGGGGTGACATAGCGGAACAGTTCAAAATTCAGCTTGTTGAATCCTTACCATCCTTTTTTCATTCTACAGCGTCCAGGGGTGAGGTCATTCATAGGCAATGTCAATCAGTGAAGCTCGCAAAATTTTAATTTACTGATATTTTTTTAAAGATAAAGAAATACAATAGATTACATTTGGCAATCATTTCAAAAATTACTTACAAAAAAGATATAAAGCCTAAAAGAAGCCAAGGTGAAAATGATAAATACAAACACGTTTCTGATTTGCAGCCAATAACAAATTGCAAATCAGGCTCTGTTATAGGAGGAATTATGGTTTTAAATACCTTCTCTCTGTATTTGGATAGGCTATGCAATCTTGCAAATAATGACGCCATGCAGTTTGATTTCATGTAATGCCTGTATCTCGTTTTGCTGTAATGGTTGTACTACAGATGACGCAGTTGTCAGAATAAAAGAGAGAATCACATGTCATTATGCACATCTCCACTGAGTCTGGGCACTGTCAGGACTGACTCTCTAGCGCTCTCTGAGTCAGGAAGTCATGTGTTTCTTTTACTGTTTCCACAGGCAACGTTGAGCAGCTCTGTTCTTTTCTGTTGAAACTAAGAGTCCACGATTATACAAAGGGAACAGAGGTAAGCTATTTTTATGGTGGAAATTAGTCTCATTTATGTTTTTAAATAATAGCTAAGCTTGCTTTGGTTGTAGCGTACTTTAAATACGTTTATGTTTTAGGAAAAATACTGTAACTACAGCCGGTAGAATGCCAATGAATTACATACAGTCTTCTTGCACAGCGCTTAAAAGAAGAATTCCGTTTTTATTTTGATATAGCCTACTGTAGGCCAGTTTGAGAAGTGGATTACTCTAAAAGAGTTAACCATACCAATAATACAATGGTATTTGTTTTTGTGCAGTGTAACCAGTAACTCACTGTCAATGGCTAGCCTATACATGTTGAAGAAGAATATAGCATTAGCCCAGGTTAGCCGCAGTTGCAGTTACTGACCTTTCTGATGCAACGTATAGACAGATTTTTACACACATACAGTGTATGTACTAAGTATAAACACTTCAATTGCAAGCTTGTCAGATGGTATATACAGTAAATTCAATTCAAGCTGTTGCTGCCTGAAATCAGCTACTCGTTAAACATAGGTAGGACTTCCCAATTTAAAAAATAGTATCAGTACTGTATACACAAAAAATAAGTGTTACTGTCTAACTTTAAATACATACATTTACACACCAGTTAAAAAGTGTAGTCTACATGTGCAATGCAACCATTTTCAAATAGTACACTATAATGTTTTATAAGTGGCTGTACTTTGTAATATATTAGCATCGCTGGTACAGATGTAGGTTTCTGCATTCATACAGTACCAAAGCAATTAAAATAATAAAGACTTGGTCACACAAATATTTTAAGTTTATAAAATATATAAATCCATGATTATCCCTTTCACTGTCACTGCTGGATTTAATATTCTCCCTGAATTATTTTTTAAAAGAATTTGGCAAATATCCATAGAGGTCAGAAAATAGTTATGCAGAGAAAGTATATGATTTATAATAGCTCACTGTGTTTACACTGATTTGCCTGCATCTTCCCATATAGGGGGGGGGAGAACTGTATTAAGGCATTTGAATCAAATGTTCTCCTACCATCACAGCACAAAAACAGTGCACACACATTTAGCTTATGTGTGGATCAAAGCTGTATCTTTAATCAAAGGTGTTTTGAAATGGCTGCAAAATGCAGAGGTAGAATGTAGCTCAGTTTAGATCCCTGCTATTTACTGTATGTGCAAAAAAATCAAATTTCTGTGAATAAACTTCTACTTTATTATGGTATTTTACTTGCTGCTTACGGACCACACCCATAACAACCTTGTTATCTAAGTGGTTGCTAGTTTCCACACTATTCACACATCAGCCATCTGCTTGTGTGTGATGTGTAGCTGAAATAGCAGACAAGTCTGATGTAAAGTGAATGGTTGTTCAGTGTGTACATCACAGAATACCACTGCGGTTAAGGGTGATGGAGCTATCTAACCAGGTAATGGATAGATGCCACCCCTGGCTGTGTTTGGGTAAGCTCAGAGGCAGTGGGTGGGGCCAGACACCCTTTGGGTTCAGAATAAAAGCAGTTAGTTGTAGTGAGTAAAGGAACAAGAGAAAGTAAACACCTGGATTTGATTCTCAACTGTGTGACCTACTGAGGTCTTAAACTTGATAGATGTTAGGACTATCCAGGAATGTTATTTTTAAAAAATAAATTAATACATACACAACATTATGGTTTTGCTAAATCCAGTTAGTATTCCTTACCCTAGGGCTACTACTTCTCACACAGAGCTGTGTTAAAAAAAAAAAAAAAAAAAAACATGTTTCTTCAGATAAAGTTTACATTGTTCCAATCAGTTTTGTGAAACAATTTAAGTGTTATTTAAGTACGTTAACCAAAAAGCCCATGGGAACTATCTAATTAAAGGACAGAAGACAAACTGAACTGTGTCCTCCCTCAGAACATTTTTTCAAGCAAAGGATAAAATATTGGCAGTCCTGCGGAATAGCTGTGAAACAGGTTACATTTGTGCAACAAAAGAAATAGGCCTTTGTGTAGAAGCCTGTGAACAAACTTGACTTAATCCAGATGATAAGAGAAGAATAGCTACAGTATAATAGCTTATTATTTCAATTGTTTTATGTGCCTACTGCATACAAATGTACAAACAGTAGTCTATCTGTACAATGCCTGTGTTATACACCAGTATTTAAAATTGAAAAAACATTATGTATGCATTTTACTTGGCAAAAAGGAGTCTATATTACTTTATAAAATGTATTCAACCTCATATCACGGAAAACATTAAAATATATTTCTAATAAAAACTTTGTCTAATTTTATAACCAGGTTTCTTAATGTTGCTGCTATGAGGACTGGGTGTTTAAACTTGTCGTATAGGCTACTGTAATAAGCTGGTGCTTAACTAACCAAACAAAGGTTAAATAAATACTGCTGCCAAGGAAACTCATGAATTCAATACAATGATATTATTCCTAATAGTTCCTCACAGTATCTTGACAAGATTTATTTGCTCTAAACTTCCTGGGGCAGCTCAGAATAACTCAGAACTCGAATGAGACAGAGTACAGTGCAGGTTGAGGCAATGAAAAAATGCAAGAGTAGTTGAAAAAAAGAGGATGATTGAATTTCTGCTTCTGCTTCTATTACACCTTTCGCACATTTGCTCAGCAATCCTATTCATTCTACAGAGTGTGCACTAAGATATACACTTGTTTTCATCACAGTGAAGAAATATTCTAATATCACGCCGTCAATTTACCAGTAGTGCTGGCAAAAGGTGGTTGCTACATTCCACTTGCATTAGTTTTAGGAAATATAACTACAATCTGCCAAACAACCCTTAGAGCAACACAGAGCCAAACTTTTTGTTGTCAGTGCAACTTGACTCAAAGACACTGTGTTCTAGGTGTGGACACAATGTGATCTAGACCCTGTAGTCAGTTGAATTTAAGTTTATGACTGACTTGAAGAAATTGTTACTGGTTAATCTGACTAGCTAACAAAAATACAACTTAAACTTCAGCACGTTATCAGAAGCTGGGAAGAGGCGTCGTCCTAGCAACCAATAGCAGCTCTCATTCCGGGTCTAATATGATCGCACCCTGACCACCACACAGCAGTTACTAGATTAATAACCATGTACACCCCTTGTCCACAGCCTACAGGAACATATTGTTTGTACCCAGTCATAACTGAGCTACAGGAAAATGACCCCTGACCTTGCTGTGAGTCAGTTGTCTCTATACTTTGTGTAAATAGACGATGGATGCCCATCCCAACCAAAAATTAAAAAGACACAATCTTGCTGCATGATAAAAACTGTAACATGAGTGTTTGCTGTAACTAATGTTTGTGTTTTTGTTTTTATAGGTTTAAAATGGAGACCTTAAATCAAGCAACCAATGCTTATATAGAATCTTGGATGGGTCCAAGAGGTGAGTTCAGAAACTGACTTATGACAGGTGGTAGTTGCACCTGTTCTTGTATTGTGTTAAGTGTTGCCAGGTGCTTACACAGGTATTTCATTACTGTAGTGGATTGATTGCAGTGGCGGCTGGTGGCCAAAACAAATGAGGCAGAAAAAAGGCAGAGGGCTTGGGGTCCCCTTAAGCCCAAAGAGCAGTATAATCTTATTATTGTATTCTGACTGACGACACTTTTCATTTTATTTATTTATTTATTTATTTATTTATTTATTTATTTGGCAGATGCCTTTATCCAAGGTGACTTACAGGTGTTACAGGGAAGTACAGGGTTACAATGCAAGATTAATATTTAAATACAGTATAATTTACAGTAAGTGCAAATAATACTACTAAAATGCATTATGAAATAGGATGCAACAAGTTAGGATTACAACAAGTTATATCTATAATGACATATTAGTATTGAAATAGTACAAGGATAGTGCATCAGCTGAGGATCCAGTAACATGGTACATAGATCAAAGAAGTCCAGTGCATAGTAGGAGGGGTAGATCAAGAGGTCTACAAGTGCAGTCTAAACAGGTTTAAACCCAGTGTGGCTGTTAAATGCATTTTCTCCACTAGCCAACAGAGGAAATAAAACAGTAGCCCATCATAGTTTATTTTAATATACTTAACTAGTACACACTGCCAGCGTATGTTTACAAATACACTGTATACAACACTGATATAGCATTTCGACTTCAAGACCACGTCACTAACATACTTTGCATAAAACATTTTCTAAACAAAGTTGTTAAGGCAGGAGAAAGGCAGACAAAAGTCAAGCACATCCTATCGACTTACCGTACAGGTGAAAAGAAAGTGATGGAGTTTACCTGCTCTGGGGGGAAAAAAATACTGCTGGGGAAGGGCTAAATACGACATGCAGGAAACACTAACAGAAAAAAACAACACCAACAACTAGATTTGTTCCCATAAAGAGGAAGTGGTGTCATAATATGAAACTTTGAAAATATATCTCACTTTACTGACGCTACTGGTGTCACAATGCAATGGGCATAGGGGCGCAGTGTCTTCTGGGAATAGTAGTTTATCTGGTGCACGCTGAAAAGTGTTTCCAATCAGCAGAAATGCAGAGGAAAACTATAACTATAACTATAACATGGCAACATCCTGGCTTCGCATTTAACTTTGTCATCTTTTATATCTCACATAGCAGCAAGGGCAGGGGATATGGTCATGGTCCTGTGTGTGAGTGTGTTTGCCTTTATTTTACAGCAAGATCTTACAATATGTAACACGTTAAAATAGAAAAATGTGACATTTATTTGGATACAAAAATCAGATGTTCGTATTTGCTACAAATTACAAAAATACTTTGCACTTATTTACTGTCTAACCAGAAATTACGCGACAGATTCAAAAAATGGCAAATGAAAAAGAGCTCTGTGTGATATGTGAGATTAATTAATATATATATATATATATATATATATATATATATATATATATATATATATATATATATATATATATATAATATAAAACAATGAATCAACACAGCAGCTCAACTTTAACAAAAGTGTTAAAGTTAAATTTCAGTTTTCGTTTGCTTGTTCAGCTACAAAAAGGCACAAGTAAACCCGATGTTATTACTTTATGAAAATGTGTAGATGGACACTGCTTACTGTGAAGAAACAGCAATGGCAAGGAATGAATAAAAAGAAAAAAAATAATAAAATGTGTTGTCAACTTTATGTACTATTTATTTTGGTAATTAACAAAACATCGTTTAACTTGAACTGCTATTTGGCATCCTTTGTTTTGTAGTTAATTCACTGGGGTAAAGTAAGTCCTACACAACATATTATTCTGTAATCCTGGGATATTTTTCTATTTTAACATGTTACATATTGTAAAATAAAGGCACACACAAAGGACCACGACCACGCCCCCTGCCCCTGCTGCTATGCTGTCTCTGCCTGCGTTCAGAGCAATATGATGGCTTTATTACTTTTTGAAAAATGAACGCATATTTAAATTGAGAGAATATCCGAATATATATATATATATATATATATATATATATATTTCACCCTGAGGAGATTGAGGCACTGCCTCTAAGCAGCCTCCACAGATTAATTGGCAGTTTAATTATCAAAATCATTTGTTTTAAATGTATGTAATTCACTTTAATTCAGAAAGTTAGCAGAATATGGTAACATTCACTGAAATCTACTCTGACAATTCAAAACTCCCAAACACATATCTACATAGTAGTACATGTTGAAGTTTTCAGTACATGCTTTAAATTCATGGCACAGTTAATCACAAAATGTCTTATCACCTTGTCATAAGTGTTAAAAATATAATTGGTGGTAAAAAATATAAAAAGTGTGTTGTCCAGCTAATTACAGTCAGAGGGAGTGGGGGAAATGGAACAAAAGTGGATGCCATTCTTTACTGGGCTGGCTTGCTGCTGTTAACAGAGCCCCATTGAGATCTTACATTAAGAATGTTTTTATCAGCTGCTGCTGCTTCACATGGAATTCAAGGCATCAGTTCAATAATGAAATTCCTTTCTCATCCAAATCCATCTTTGGTGCTAGGGTGTTACTGTTAAATATGGTAATACTAGAACTGCAGAGTCTTTCATCCTACTATAGAGTTCATCAATTAGCCTACACTAATGGAGACAATAATTAATAACCATGCAGCACAAACCTAATTTTCATGTTTGGCATATATTCTTGTTAGTACATCTAAGTTAAGTATTGCTCTTGTCAATTTTTTTGGAATCCTGATACTTAATTGATTTTTTTTTTCTATTATGCAACGTAATAATTGTTTGTATAAGTTTTTCATCTATATTTTAAACACTTTCATCAAACAGTTGTTTTCATTATTTAAAATCCTATAGAATAACAGATGGGCTGTAGCAAATTACAACGTTATAATTGCATCAGGGGTTTCTGGTCATAGCATAAATAGGCTGAGGTTTATAATGGATGCACTAGAACCCTGATATGCAATTATAACCGAAAGTAATTTCACTTCTGCACAATTTGTTATTTTTTATAATATATTTCACACATTTTATGTGGTATAAAAAAGTTGGGTCAATGAAGAAGGTGCTCTCCAATGTCATTTTCATGCAAGTCTTGAGTATGATTCTCTCCTACCGGTTTTACATTTTCACAAGGTCTCAAAAGAAGTTTGCTATATTACTAAGTAGCTGTCATGTTTGTTTGAAGATATTCAAGCTGAATAGACAGTCAAATGCAACAACTCCTTTCAAGGAGTCCAGCTCTTGTTCACAGTGATTGGGATTGAATACCAGTTTGCGATTGTAAATGAAAATATAAATATAACAGTGTGTCCATTAAATGTATAGGTTTGTATGCAATTATATGAATTCCCATGCCTGTATTATTGTATGGAAAATATAATAAGCCACATCTTTGTCATATACCAGAAATATGAAAAGAGTTACAGAATAATTATTTAATGTGCAGGCCTTTTAACAGTGGCCTGTATCATTGTGGTTAGTTAGTACTTTGCAATACCTGATATGTTAATCGAGACATTTTTATTTTTCCATTCTGTTTTAATAAAAACTCTAGGAGTGTCAGTAACACATGTTATGCACATGATTGACTTGTTGCTTAGCTGCAATATCTCCAGTTCATGGTTGAACATGGATACAAGATCATTATGATTTCTCAAGAGATGGAAATGTGAACCGTGTTCAATTCAGTTAATATTAAATGCATTTCAGATTATACAATAAGACTTTTTTTTCTTTTTTAAAAAAATTGCTTGCTTATGTACCTTTTGCTTGCCCTTTTCTATTATATAACATGTCATATACCATTTTCTAACACAATGTAGTCTGAGCTGTTTTTGTGAAATGTTCTCCTCTATATAATATACATTGATTGCATTTTTTTCTGTCTTTCAGATACCAGGGTTCGAGGGTGGCTTCTTCTTGCCAACTTTTTACCTACCTTTGTGCTTACACTTCTGTACCTCTCCATTGTCTGGATAGGACCAAAATACATGAAAAATAAGGAGTCGTTTTCTTGCAGGCGTGTGCTTGTGGTCTATAACATCGGATTAACACTGCTGTCCTTTTACATGTTCTATGAGGTAGGTTTTTAATTGGAAAACAATATCATTTCTTAGTAAAAACACGGGGAACTGTTGGTTTGTGTTAAGGTGTGATATTTTGGTGAAGTTTTTTGCTCATTGCCGTACCCAGATTTTTATATTGATTCACTGTAAATCTGATGCTCTCTTTAGATTACAGTAAGTAAGGTAGTGTGCCAGAAAAATGCACTGAACTGAATACAATCCCTTATATGACTGGAAGGGATGTGAAATACTGTCATGTAACAATATTAATAAACAACAGCTGAGTGACAGATGAGGTGCAAAAGTCTGACAAGGCTGACTAATCTCCATATTCAAGACTATGTGTTCTATACAGTACTGATATGCACAATACCACATGCATTCTCGAGTGGGTGCCAAAAGTTATCAGTCTTTATAAGAAAATCATGCTACTCTTTGTCTAGGGAGGGGTGTAACTTTTTCAAGATACTTTCTCACTTATTATACTTGTATATGAATGAGAGAAAATATTTGCACTTCTGCTGCAAAAGATAATTAAAGCACAAGGTTTTTTCCTAGTTTATTCACTTTGTGGGGAAAAAATGCCTAAGCAATTCCATGCAGCTATTATCACAACTTGCAGCCATTTTTCCCTTCCAGTAGTTTTTTTGTTCCCTAAAACAGTTCATCATTTATAAATCACAGCAGTTACATATAAACAATGAAATGAAACATGAGAGAAACTCAACTAAATCTTTGTGTGGTGTTTTCTGGTATTTTTGTTCTTCTGTTTTATAAAATAAAATGAGTGAAAGAAACCCAAGGATGGTAAAAGGAAAGGTGTAGTGCATACTTACAAGGTTGTGTTTTATATGCAGTAAGCTAATGGAGAATATAATGCAACTTGATATTTTAAAGAAACAGATACTTTTTTAAAGTAATATTACCTGACACCCTGGAAGGCTTGGAATATCTCCTGGTGTAAAGCAATTGAACAGTATATAGTAGTTTTCTAACAGCATTATTTGTAAAACATGTCTTGAGAGGCTTGTAGGCAGATACAAGACAGACCCTCTCTGAATTCATCTCCTGTCACCTGGTGTTATCTACTAGAGAGCTAGTAGGATGACACAGGGCAGCATAGCGAGGAAGCAGCAGTAGGCTCCTTGCACGTCATACTTCCACATTTAGCTATCCCGGTAAAGCAGCTTCCGGTCACTGCAAATTCTGTGTTGGTTGCTGCTGCAACCGCTCAATCTTGATCTTTCTTTTATTTTCGCCAGCGAGTTCAAATTTACCTTTTTTATACGTGATTTCTATGAGACCTTCCAACATTAACAATAAACGACGTGCACAGGATTGCAAAAGCCTCATGCAAAGCTCCATCAAGCAAGTTAGAAAAGTGGAAAAGTGGTTCAAGTTGTATCTCCAGCTACCTCTGTGACTATGAAGGGGAGTTTTTACATTTTTGTCGATGTATTTTTTTTTTTCTTTTATTTATTTATTTTTTTAATTCAACATTGCTCAACTGAATTTTAAACTGTTTCAGTTAGCATGTGTTACTACTTGTCTGTCGTTATTTTTATGTGGTGCCTAATGTGTTTATAACTAAGTTGACAATCTGCAGGCCATTGACCGTTCTCCCACAGACGATCAAAGACTCTGAAAATGCTGACATTTAAAAAAAAATTTTGGCATTGGCTTTCCAGCCTACTTAATTATGCATTTGTTGAACTTGTATGTGTGCTGTATTTAATATGCAAAGTCTGATGTGATTATGTATAAGTGTGTGGTGTTTTATATTGTAAAGCGCTTTGAGATTTGCTACATAAATTGAGCTATACAATATAAAGATTATTATTATTATTATTATTATTATTATAAAAGTACTCTCCAAACTCATTGAATTCCTTTTTCTGTTAGTGTCAAATAAAGACAAGGTGACAGCAGAAGTCAGGATAAGGACTCTCTGTTCTTGTAGCTTGCTATATAAGGATAACAATGAATACAACATTGTACAGTTTCACGATATTATTATTAAATAAATCTACTGTGAGCATTTGCAAATATTTGCATGCTATGAATTTAAATAGCGAACGCCCGGTACAGAAACATACTGAATCAAGACTGTGCACTACATTATATAAACGTATAAACTCTGAATTAATACAAAATAGTTTTGCTTACATTAAGTGAATAATACTAACTGTGTGCACAATCGGATGGACTCATCGGAGCCTGCAAACCTTTGGAGACCAAAACTTTGACTCAGGGCTATCTCTTCTAGCTTGAGCTTTAAAACCTTGCTCTCATTTGACAACTCCTCGTTTTTAGAAATTGACAAATCAATGGCTGATGGCTCGGGCTTCGAACAATAACCTTGACACTGCACTGGAGAAGTACAGTCCATTTCTTCTTCTGGATCCTGTACTGGCTTTTCTCTTCGGTCCCACACACCAAGCCTGTGGGCCTGCAAGGAGTACTGATTCCAGTCAAGCCTGGTGCAGTCTCTGACAGCCTCCTGGTGTTGTTTCAATTAGGTCTTTCTTAAAATGCCCACTGCAAACTTTGATGTGTTTAGTGGCTGTGAATTTCTCTCTTTGAATATTTGTCTCGTCTCTTCATGCACAGGAAATGCATGAAAACTTACTGATGAATTGTACCGTGCTGAAGCAGAGAATAGTGATCACCATTTCCTTCTCATCGCTGATAATTAAAGGTTTTCACAGTTGTGCCTCTTTCTCTAAGAAGGTATAAGTGATAAATTATGTAAATCATTCAATACAACAACAGACAAAATTTAGACAACAGGATTTTGAATGCGCCGCTCACTCACCGGAAGCTGAGATACTGATATAGCTGAAATGTGACATCATTAGCTGCAAGTAAACTATTTCAAGACCAAATACAGTGTTTCCTGTGTCACTTCATAACAGGCCTGTAACTTCAACAGAGCCTTTCTTTTTATGGAAATACTGTGCAGCTTTACAAAGCTCTATGGCATAGAATTACACACTGACTAACTTTTTCAGGTATTTCATACTATTGTGTACACTCTTGGGACAAGTAATCAAGAACCATGGAAAGATCTAATAGTTTACTAGAGAAGCACTGCAGCAGTGTTAAGGCAGTTGAAACTCAGTTAGGCAATTGAAGCCAACAGGAAGTCTTATATAAGTGGCTTACACAGTAAGCACAGAACTGAAAATGTGTCAGAGTATCAAATGCAGCATTTATGGTGTCTACTCTTGGATTAAAATTGAATTACTGTGCCACTATTGTTGTAGTAGATTTAAAAAAAACAGCTGTGATACATAATGATTAATTATACAGTGCTAGCGTTTAATAATTGCTCACTGGTATAATCTTTTTTTGTGAGGATCTGTTTATAAGGAAAGCTGTGTTACATAATTAAAATTAAATGGTGTGGCTATTTGGAGCAAGAGCCTGTTTACTCCTGGCCCTACATCTAAAACTAGACCACTAATATTGTGTTTTCTGATAACACAAGATACAGAAAGACTAACGTACAGAAGGAATTATTTTAAATGTAAAATTGTTAATGTAATTTTGTGTTGGTCCCATTTTTATTTATTAAATAAAGCTTGCAGTTTGTGAAACTTTTTTTTTTAATCAACAATTCAGTATATTGCTTATAAACACTTCAAAAATATAATGTAGCTTTAAAGTGTAATGGATGTTTGTAAATCTAAATACTATAAAACATTTTTTTTTAGCTCTAAATAACTTATTGCTGGGTAATAATGCACTGACATCCTACATTATTAAATGTATGCCCTGCTGTGATAATGATGGCTGTAGGGGTGATGTCAGACCTGGAAGAACACACAGTACTGTGAGCGAAATGATAAATGCGCTGCTTGTGCGTTTATTAAATGAACAAAACATGAAACACTTGCACAAAACAAACGGCATGTGGGCCAAACAAACAGTGGACGAAACAAACGAACAGATACAGAACAAGTACTGTGCTGTTTCCACTCCCAACACGAGTAGCAATTGTTATGATTTTATCATTTATTTCTCTCCTCTCTGACCTGTTCTCCACTGCGAACACACCAACCCTGTGTGCGTGAAACATTTGTTCTTTTATACAGCTGTGCCGAGACTTGATTGCTTAGCAATTATTCACTTGACTAATTGTGCAATTCCTGTGCCCCCCATACAAATACCCATTTTAATCTGCACGCGATTGTGCAATCCCTGCGCCTAAATACAATTATACATTTTACCGCACCTGTGCTACATAACCCACACTCTGTGCACCACTACAATAATACATATAACAGACAACATAAAACACAAAACACAAAATACACACAGGCGGGGCACCCTGCCACACCTGCTTTTAAAAAACACTTTAAAAATAACA
This sequence comes from Huso huso, assembly GCA_036884735.1. Taxonomy (NCBI): domain Eukaryota; kingdom Metazoa; phylum Chordata; class Actinopteri; order Acipenseriformes; family Acipenseridae; genus Huso; species Huso huso. The sequence goes on along the minus strand of CM072666.1, from coordinate 63,330,843 downwards.
TAATACAAGCTTCAAAAGTTTTTGAATTGAACTGAATGTGTATGACCTACATTTTATAATTCTAAGATGATAGAGGAGGGTACAGCTTTATTTGACTAAATGTTTTATCTGGCTGTGTTCTGAGTTCAGTTTATCCTGCTGTACCATGATACCTTTGAACTCTGATAATAGCAAGTGTGGCACACAAGCTGAATTCTTTTTGGCAATGGCTTGTCAGATATGGGACAGAAAAGACTGAAATACCTGCTCGTTGTTGTACACTCATGTAACTTGTTCTGTGCTCTGTGACATATAAAGAATGTGACTTCTTGTTAAAGGACTGTTTCAGTCACAAATGCGGGGTTTCCATGGGAAAATAAAAATAAGTATTTATTAGATATTAGGGAGAGATATTCTCCTTCCAAATGCAAATGACATAATTAATACGGGAGGGTATATTTAAATGTTCCAATGTGGTCTTGCCCGACTACTGCAAAAACCCAGAAATTGCGTTACACAAAAAAATAAAAATAATAATATCAACATTCCATAGCAAAGCGCTGTGTACTATCCATGTATTATTTGCTCAACATTTTTTGACTGCATATATATTTATTATACACCTTTTATAAACATACATACAGTAGATGCTGGTTATTAGCAACCCTGATAAAGACAACTTTCGGTTGTTAACAACATTTTCCCAGGAACCAATCCCGTCCCATAGACTTTAATATTAATGGAATTCTGATATTAGCAACTGCACGCCGCTTATTGACAACTTTATTACTAGTTGCCAGTGCTACAGAGCGCACTTGCATGATTTATGTGCATACTTCATGCAGCTTTTATAACATACTGACTTCGCAACTGAGTATTTCTGGCGGACTGAGGCAGAATCGTGGCTTTGAAACTGGCTACGAAGCGGCACGCAAAATTGAGATGAATTTACAGAGGGAGGTGGTACATTGTAAAAAGCAGACAACGTTGGACAATTTCTTATTTTAAAATTGTGTTCTTTAGAATTGATTGTAAGTACAACACATATTTTTTATGTTTGCTTTACTCATTGTAAGGACAACTGTAGTACGTCGCTGGCTGTGTAGTACTATTTAAGCCTACTTTTTTTTTTTTTTTTCTATGTTTGGGTATTTCCTGTTTCTCATGTTAATTTAACACTGTAACATTTAAAACACATGTATTTAAGTGCCATATTTGTACAATTACAGTATATATCTTTCCATATAGATACACTTGAAAATGGGGGCTTTTTGCTTCTTGGCAACGTTGGCTTAATGACATCGTTTTGCTGGGAACCGAGAAGTTGTTAACAAACGGCATCTACTGTATATGCATTTTTTATTTGTAGTATTTATAACCTTCTTTATACAACAACTAAACTTTAAAACACTATCATTTTGAGTCAAATGGCAATAATTTGAAACAGTAAATAAATGATGTCACATAAAAATAAAAAAGGTCTCTGAACCCCTCATACTGTATGCTTATTTTTTCCTAATTGGTCAAAGAAGCTTGCCAGGGCGACTTCCAGCAGATTTAATGTTAATAAAGTACATCCTTTTAGTTATATTAGAAAGTTCCGCGAGGTTGCGTCACAAACGGGATTTTCACTGCTGAAGTCTCTTAAGCACATGGTACGGCTTTCGGACCGTTTCCATGCAAGAAGTTTTCAGTCAATTATATGGCTATTTAGCATGAGAAGGTGATTTACCCACCCTTTAAAGTCATACACTGTTTTAGACACGCACTTCCCATAGCATGAGGAATGATAGTGGTATGTGCATGCTACATACCACTATCATGTAAGTCATGACAGTGGCGAGAGAATTTGGACTTTCTAAACTGCGTGGCAACCCCGCCAATTTTGAGCACAGCAAAATTGACTCCATTTGATAGGGGCCGATAGTAGGTGTTTGATTGTCAGATGCTTCTCCAAGACTGCACGAAATACTGATGTTTCACAAGAAATGTAGACTCTGGAGACTTCACCTCAGATTTCAACCCATGACTTAAGGCAGTTGTCAGTGAAGAATAGAACCATAATTACTTCATGCTGTTTTGTTTGTGCAAAATAAATTGAGGACAAAGTCCAAAGTCACCTTTATGGTATTTGAGAATTAATCTTGCTGCAGATGTTCCTGGCAGATTGTTTCCATTTTTGCACCAGAAGGTTATTTTATTTGAATCCCAAGGTTTTCTTCATGCTTCCAGCGAATGATTTATTCAGTACCCTGTGTAAGGCAGAATATCTTACTGCCACCCCTTTCAACTGCCATTGTTTTGGGGAATTGTTTATGCAGTTGTCATGGGGAAATGTACTGCTCTACTTTTTAAGTATAATGGCAGGAACTAGGTAGAAAGGGACATTTCAGAAGTTTGCATTGTATTTTTGTATAACCTTGGAACTGTACAACATTCTGTCTCGGTGACATATTATTTCTATTCAGGACTTATCTTCCAGACCTGATTTTGTTAATACAAAATGACTGCGGTAAAACAGATCATACAAGGGAGTCCTATGTTTCTCATAAAAAAGGAACAATGATCTTTATGGATTTACAGCAGCAGTTCATATTTAGCTTGCAAAGTGCTCCATGGTTTAAAGGTTAATTTGATTATGTTTTGTTTAAACACAGGCCTTGTCTTTTTACATTACATAATCATGGGATCAGTTCCAACATTTCAAGTGAAATACTGTGATTCATTAAACAGAAATGTTGGTTCAGCAATTGCCCAAGAATGAACACTTGGCTGGATTTGATGCCAGTAGTCTGATTCAGATTAAAGTACAAATGAGTAACCAAGCAAGTTCATTTAAGAAAGTGATATACAGTAACAAGGACAGGTCACAGACTTCCAACAACAACAACACAAACATTACATTAAAGTGTTGGTATTGCAACTTTCTTGCAGATATCTTGTTGTTTTTCTGTCGATTTTTTTGTTTGCCAAACTTTCATTTTGAACTGGGTGAAACCCATTATTTTGTCACAACACTGTAGACCCACTCCTGGCACAGCAGGTTTTGGGATTCCACCTGGCACACCACCTATGTGCAGCAAAAGGAGTTTCCTATTTCTTGAGGTCAATCCACAGGGTTGTGGCTGGATAAACAGGGTTCACCTTATTCAAGGTGAAAATGAAGTCTGGAAAACTAAACCATCTGTAGATTAATGACTTCAAAGGAAGTTATTATGCACAGAAGTGGTTAGAAATGTATTCATTTAGTTGTGTGAAACAATATACTTATTAAACAGTGACTATACTGCAATCTGCTAAAATGAGGGTGTTATGTTGTACCGATAAGACATTGTTTATTTGATTTAGTAAGGTCAGAAATGAATGTTATATAGTTTCGTTATCCTCCAATTTCCTATGACATGTTCCAAAAAGAAGTACTGTAAATGAAGGAGCATTTTCAACACAGCTTAAAGAGTAAGTAGTGAGGTTCCAAAAAAATATAGCGTTATACATCCCCACGTGTGGCTACCTGTTTAAATAACGTACCTGTAATTTTTATTTTCATTGTTAACATCCTGACAAGTTTTTACACCTATAACTTTAAAATCTGTTTCAAAGCTCTTTTCAAAATGGCCGCTCTAGTGCACTGGGGTTTGAGATCCGTCCTCTAAATAACAGCAGGAACAGCTATTTAAATAAATAAAATAAAACATAGCAAGTGCTCTGGCTTTTCTGTTACGCACCAAATCATGGATTGTTATTGCTGTGTTACCTGTTTGATGTTAACAATGAAAAAAAAAAAAATAAGTATGTTATTTATATAGTTGTAGCAACACGTGGGGATGTGTAATGCTGTATTTTTCTCTTTAAAAGGAGGGAGTGAAAAATGAAGCCCTTGATACTTCATATGTAGGTGCTAAAATGTGTCAGTTGCTTCAGAAACCCTAATAGACCCTAATAGGCTGTGTTTATATTTTAAATGAAGGCACTCAAACAGTATGCAGTATAGTATTTCATTTCATATGGATATTTCCCTAATATAGTCACAAATTACAACATTACTGAATTGCCTGAAGCAGTGGCACCAGCAGCAATAGGCTAGAATATATTTAAATACTTCAAACCAGACCAAACCAATCACTTGGCTCTTTATTAGAAATAAAAATAAAAGAAAATGAACGGAAAAATACAGCTATGGCCAAACGTTTTGCATTACCCTATAGCAGGGGTGTCAAACAAACGGTCCACGGAATATCACGGAATATCATTTTTTTTTTCTCCAACTAATGTTTTTTTTTACATGTATTCAAAGACAAAAAATCGGTGTGAGATGTATATATATATTTAAGAAGCGAATCAATCGGGTCCGTTTCTGTCTGCAATATGATACAGGTCATACTTGCAAAACAAATGACTCATATAATAATCAATGTTTTAATTTTCTTTCATGATGCAATCCTAGTTTTTGTTAAGTGGAATGCAAAAAAAGAGAAATAAAACAGTGAGTAAATCTTGCTTATTTTTTCATTATACAACGCCCCCTTTTCACATTTTCAGTGTGCGGTGGACTGGTGTCAGTATTGTGCAGTGGCCTGCTATAGAGAGCTGAGATCTGCTGAAGCAGTGATCTGTAACAGTGTGTGTTGTCTTGAAGTGTTAAGGTCGGTCAAGAATCCTCTGGGTGAAGATGAAGCATTTCTGCTAAGGCTGGGACGATTATGGGTGTGGAGCTAACAGTAAGTTTGATTGTCATTTGGGGAGAGATGGACAGATGGATTTGGAGTGGGAGTAGCCACAGAAGCTACAGACATGGAGATTTCTGCAAGTACTGCAGTAACAGACTGCTGAATTAAAGTTGTTGCAAATCTGCTTGACACCGGAGAACTTGAAGTGTCGGGTGGGGCTGAAGCGTGGATAGGGTTTGGATCTGATAATCTTGCAGTAAAGCGTGGAGGGGTGGAGCGTTGGCCTACTTTAAAAGAACTGGAAGCTGCTTTTGGACAGAGGGAGGTAGAGTGCACTGTGGATGCGCAAGCACTGCAGGTGTTGGCTCGCAGACCACTGAAAATGTACCCCTGTATCTAACAGAGAGCTCCACTATATAGAAAAGATACTGATCCAGCCAAAGGCAGCGGTGAGGAAAGACTGAGGAGAGAACATCACGATAGATGGAAAAAGCAAGGACAAACTCTCCCAGAGTTAGATTTTTTAAGAAGGCGTGGATCGCAAGATTTTAGGGTAACTGACAAATCCCCACAGTCCACAACACGGTGATCCAGAAACTCAGACATGGCAAGCAGAATAGAAACTAAATTAAAGTCTTTACCTTCTATGATTTGCTTCCGAATATTTGGAGAGAGAGAGTAGCATCTGATAGTGGAGGCTGAATGAGAGATTGTATTTGGGGATCGCGATGGTGGGAACCGAGGTTGAGGCAACGGAAGTGGAAGCCAAGGTTGAAAAGAGCGACCCGATCGCTGCCGACAGGAATATTAATTCCTTTATCGAATAAAGCTTTCAGGAGTTTGGCAATGGGCCAGTCTTTATAATTAAGCTGTAATGGAGGTTGAGTAGTGGACCGCCGTTTCGAACAGCGTGGTTGCTGAGCTGGAGACTGAATGTTTGTTTGTAGAGACGACAGGCAATGGAGCCGCTGCAGCGAAGGAGAAAGAAAGAAGCTGCAGGATGAGACGTATCTCGAGAGCTGGTAGGAAAAATAATTTCTTGCTCAGAGTCGTCCGAGTTGGTATTTTGTCAGTGTTTAAAATAGATAGCTATAAATGAAGAAGAAATACTATATAAATTGATACAAGCATACAGTTTCTGCATAAAGTGTTTTTATTATCAGTTTGTACTTTGATACATTTATTCAATTATTTGGTTTTAAAAAGAACATTTTACAAATAGTTCAAAGAGGATTTACTACCTCATTCCAATGTATTTTGATATCGCTACCAAACTACTGCAGTTCTAAAAGTAAGCTTGTAAAAAGGGAGGATTCCTTTAAATAAACAGCTTCAAGTGATACAAGCCAAGAAACTTGATTCTGTAAAACAATACCCATAGGATCAAATGCGTTCACATAGCGGATGTTTTATCTCATTCTCACAAGTTAGCAGTACTTTAGTCATTGCATTCCTTTTAGAACATAAGAACATAAAAACGTTTACAAACGAGAGGAGGCCATTCGGCCCATCTGGTTCGTTTGGTTGTTAGCAGCTTATTTATCCCAGAATCTCATCAAGCAGCTTCTTGAAGGATCCCAGGGTGTCAGCTTCAACAACATTACTGGAGAGTTGGTTCCAGACTCTCACAATTCTCTGTGTAAAAAAGTGCCTCCTATTTTCTGTTCTGAATGCCCCATTATCTAATCTCCATTTGTGAGCCCTGGTCCTTGTTTCTTTTTTCAGGTCGAAAAAGTCCCTTGGGTCGACATTGTCAATACCTTATAGAATTTTGAATGCTTGAATCAGATTGCTGCGTATTCTTCTTTGTTCAAGACTGAATAGATTAAATTATTTTAGCCTGTCTGCATATGACATGCCTTTTAAACCTTGAATAATTCTGTTCGCTCTGCTTTGCACTCTTTCTAGAGCAGCAATATCCTAGGTAGGTGACATTGCGTAGGCTACATTTCTACTGTACAGTATAGGTAGAAGTTATAATACGCAATGTTTGACAGCAAGTGGCTATAAAAGTTAATGTCACATTACATAATTTTTTTTAGTACAAATGCAAAGTGTTATTTTTGTGTGACTGGTAAAACAAGTGTGTAAATTGCTGTCAAGCACACAATATAATACTACATTATTCTTTGTATTCATTTTCTGAAGTAAATGCAACAAGTAAACAATACCTGTTCATTCTTGTCATAAATACAAGTAAACGATATCTGCTCATTTTTTAACATTTATAATTATAAAACAGTTTAAATATAGGCCCTGTGTTGTTCTATTAGTTTACAATAGCTTACCTGCACTATCAATTATTATCGGTATCCAATCGGGATCTGCCAATATAGGTAGATAACCATCGGCTATCGGTATCGGCCAAGATCTTTATCGGTGCAAAAATAATTGACAAAACCAAGCTTGATATAAAATGCCTTGGAATCAATCAGATTCATTTTCATATCCAGATCTATGTGCACCAGATGGCCATTTGTCAAGGTCATCATAATTTAGGTCCATAGAAATCTCTTGATTTGCTACTGTAGATATCTTTTATCCTATTCTAGTGCTCCAGTATTTGTCCATCAGCCTGGGATTTGTGCACAAGTCACAGCAATAATGAAAAACAAAAGGGAATTATATTCCCCATTGAACAATAAGGATCTGTTCATTCATTAGCAACGCCTTGCACAGTTCTAGAACTATCAATATACTGTATAACTACCTCTTAATTAGAGATTATAAAATGCATTTCTCAGCAGTGTTTAGCCAGCTTATAGACTGAAGCATATATGAATATAATTGATAATCACTGTAAGACTATATTTATTATCACTTTGGTTTAAAAAGCTGACCCTAACATTAAAGCTTTAATGGCTTTTTGCAAGTCGGCAGTGTGCTAAGAGAACTAGGACCTTTCATCATGGATTAATGATGCCTCAGTGGAACAGGCCACACACGCAACACTTTTCATGCACTATGAAGGTCACCTGCGTTCTATTGTTAGAGAAGCAACACAAGCAGAACGTTTCTGACATATTAATGCTGCAAAGCCTGCTTTTATAAAAAAAAAAAATTAAGTATTTTTTTGTGAGATGTCTGTCTTTTTTTAATAACTAAATAAGATGAAACTTGTTTTGTTTAAAGGATCTTTATAATTATTGATTGACCACTATAAAATATGTCATATGGACCTTAAATGTCTTGCATGGTAGGTTTAAATTAACTTATTCTTCTTGAACTGACATTTAGGGTATGAAGTGAATAATTATTTAGTGACAATACTGTATTTATAAATATTTTCCAATTTTGACAAAACTTTAGCTAAATTACTGAGTAAGCTTGTTGTATATGTAGGCTGTTTGTGCTTCAGAATGTCTGTATGCCTAACTCAGTTTTGAAAAGGATATTCTTTAGCACAAGTTATTAGGAGCATCCTGTTTGCCCGTCTGTCTCTCTCTCCCATATGCCACATTTTAGCTGTAATTTTGAACTCATGCTTGTTTTATTACAGAGAATCCGACTTTCCTGTAAGTCATTAGTTTAGCTTTATAATGATTGGAACAGGCAGTCTCGTAAAGATTGGTTAATAAATGGATCGGTGTGGGGCTTGAAGTACTCACTCACCCAGTGGGAGGACAGCCCCTCGAGGTAGCCTTGGCCCTTGAGGCATGCTTTCTAGGCAGTGTGTAAAAGTGTATATTGTCATGGCTTGTACGATTCTTTCTCTGTGGATAAACAGACTTACATTATCAGTGTTATCAATACAGCCCCTGTCATGATAAATAACCTAGACTGTTGCATTGTTTAATGTATTATATTTCAACAACCTGTGGCTTCTTGGCATTAAACTTTTCTGAAAACCTGAACACTGCATCTTTTAAATATATTTAGAAATATTATTTTACATTAATGTAATACAGAGAATTATTTGATCGCATGATACAGCTTTGATTGCATAACACAGCTTTGATGGCATGACACAGCTTTGAAAGGCACAGATTTGATTGAATGACACAGCTTTGCTTGAATGACACAGTTTTGATTGAATTGCACAGATTTGATTGAATGACACAGCTTTGCTTAAATGATACAGTTTTGATTGAATGACACAGCTTTGATCAAATGACACAGCTTTGATCGAATGGCACAGCTTTGATCGAATGGCACAGATTTGCTCGCATGACACAGCTTACATTCAGTAGACATACAGAAGGGTAAGAAACTGTCTCCTTTTCTTTTTCAAAAAGGGACATTTGATTACATTTCACATAGATACTGGTACATTTAGATATGGTTAAATACTAATCTATTCCATTAATACTACTTTCCTAGAATATTGTCAAATATCAAGTTTTTAGGAAGGTAATGAATATGTGATAGTGATATAGCACAGGCATGATTCAGCTATGTTGGAGGTTGCTTAGCAGAACATTTCAAGTATAGCCTATTCCAGAGATACATTTTGGGAATAACATGATAACTGATGACCAGGGATCCTAGATTTCCACAATAAAAAAAATTAAATCCTGCTGAAATGATCCAAACACAGTGGTCCGTTTCAGTGTTTTGGATGGCCCTGCTGTTTCAGCCTCATCTTGTTTAGGTTTCCTTGCATTCAATTTATGTTTAGCGCTTCCCATGTGTTCTACAGTGGTCTGACTATGAGTGTAATCTACAGCCTTGCTGCATGAAGTACAAAACAGCACATTACCATCGACGTGAAATTCGTCCTTGCCAAACTCGTTGACCCGGTCTTTAGGGTTGATTTTTATTGTTTTCGGCATCTTTGAACAGCTCTGAATACTGAAGTAAACTGAACTTGAATACTGGAAGCAGTTTTATTAGATAGGTATGTTTACGTAAATTGAAAGCAAAGTTGCCTGTGTTAATGTTTATATTATACTTGTATTGATTTGGTTATTATCAAACAAACAAAAAAAGCCTTGCATGGTTTTTGACCCTCCCCAAGTGTAAAACTAAAAAACATAGAAAATCTGTTTTATTCTGCAGCAAACATATTCCTAGGATCCCTGCTGATGACACACAAGTTATTCATTAATTCACTGTATTTTTGTTGGGTATCCAGAGTATAATTGGTTGATCGAATGTGATTTACAATTTTGTGCCAATGCATCCCTTTTTCAACAACATTGTCATCACTGCTAGGTACTAGGTATGCAATTCACCTGTTTCTCTGACAGCCCAACCCATGGTTTGTACAGATTATGTCAGAGTTGTCAAAACAGAACCCCCCCCCCAAGGGCAAGGTTCATGGATCCTATTCAGAGCAAGTATCTGTTCACTCTTACTGTCCATCACATATCTCGGCTGCAAGTTATCAAGTAGCTTCAGTTTGGATGAAATGCATCAACGTGGTAATCGTCTTGCATTTACTTGTACCTTAAAGCATGGTTATGTGCATTGAATTGTTCTCTGGTGTTTCTTATGAATTTCCCTAGGACTTGTTTTTATTGTTATGGCCTGACCCCTATAGAGGTTAAATGGTGAGTAATGGCATAGGTCACAAAGTCTGTGGAAATGGAAAAACACAGCTTTCTTACAGCTTGGAATGGTTATTGGACACAACACCCAACCTTAAGAAAAATCAAATTACCCAGTACCACACCAGTTTATTAAGATAATTAAAGTAATTTAAAATACCTAACCTTGAACATGAAAAATTAGGAAAGTGAGTGATTTTTTTTGTAATTTGTCTCACCTGTTAAAGGCACGTCCAGGTGATGTGCAGGGTAAGTCATACATGCAAATTGGGGACAAGTGACTGGGCACGCTAAATAAATAAATACATTTAAAAAAAAGAAAACTGAGCAAAAGTCTGTTTGTGACCTGTTGTTATGTTTTTGTCTGCAGTTAGTTACAGGAGCATGGGAGGGAGGATACAATTTCTTCTGCCAGGACACTCACAGTGGCGGGGAAGCGGACATGAAGGTAAGACAGAAATGAACAGAACATAAATATCTTTACAAAATATGACAAACATTTTAGACTTTGTAGACAACCCCGCCAGCCTTTTATGGACAGCTTTTGAAGAAGACAAGACATCTGAAAAGCTACAAGTCAATTACATTGACGAACAACAACAATCTCCAGACTCAGGGTTCTTTTACAAAAAAACAACCAGTTTAAGCTCTGTCAAAAAGAAAAGCATGGATGCTAATTTGCTGGACAGACCTGTGAACATTCTTTTGTGAGATGTCCATTTCTATTGCAAAAGTTTATAATGAGAAAAAATGGTTTATGCATATTTATCATAGCCTTAAATTGATTTTTACTTGCCTGTTGATTTGTTAAAATCTGGTCCATTTTAGTGTTACTCCTTTCAGTGACAGCACTGTTTTCCAGGATTCTCTGCATTTGAGCAGTCGGTTTCTAGATCACTGGGCTGGGCTTTGAACCAAGTTACAAAGCCTCTAAAGAAAAGGGAAGGAAGTACGGTGTAATTTTGGGTGATTATAATATACATTGGTCAGTTTTTTTTTAGAGCAGAACTATGAAGCTTGCAGTGGAGTAACCACATGAAGGCCACAGAGGGCTCTGTCACCTATAAGTGGGCCTGTAGCCTGTAAGTGTTTTTGCTAACTGCCTAATAAGTTCACCAGTCATTTTAAGGATAGGTTATACCATCAAGATGTCATTAAAAATGTCATTAAAAATAGAATTTACACAAAGACACTCCTTGACTGATGGGTGTCCTCCAGTTCAGTCACTTTTTCCCACAGCAGTTTGTGGTGGCCAGGTGACTTTTTATAATAACCTGTTTACCCCTTATAAAAGTTTACAATTGTAAAAGCATAGGACAGTGTAATAAGCATAGTGAAAGTATGGCAAAGCATATTATAAAACATGGTAAACTATGGTAAATGCAAGGTTTAAAACAAATCTGTTACCTCACCCTTTGATCTTTTGATTGATTAATTCTACGAATTTTCTAAATTAAAAGTGGTTGTGTGGCTTTGAAGAGAAGGGAAGTGCAGGGCAGATATATTGTTGATTGACGAATCCACAGTTTGTGCTACGAATCCATGGAAAACTCTTTCGTCAAGGAAACCACAGTCAGAACAATTCAACATAAGTGTATACTATTTTATTACGCAACAATCATTTCAATAGTTAGTATATTATAGTATTACACATTTCAAATGTTACTCTTAGAAAAGGACTTGTGCTTTCAGTTTAGCATTTCATATTGTTTGCTAAAAGTAATACAGTGTGGAGTAGTGGTTAGGGCTCTGGACTCTTGACCAGAAGGTCCTGGGTTCACTGCTGCTGTACCTTGAGCAAGGTACTTTACCCAGATTGCTCCAGTAAAAACCCAACTGTATAAATGGGTAATTGTATGTAAAAAATAATGTGATATCTTGTAACAATTGTAAGTCGCCCTGGATAAGGGCGTCTGCTAAGAAATAAATAATAATAATAATTATACATCAACATAATCTAAAAAAAAAAAAATCATTATTACAGATTTATTTCCACATAAACACTCTTAACTTAACATTTTTATTTTATTTCTTCTGGACAGGTTCAGGAACAACAGCAATTTCATCGTCACTTAGTAAATCTCCATTAATTACACGGACGTTAGCTGTAAACTCAGCTTTTGCATTTCTTTCATTTAACCATTGTTCAAACAAGCTTACAGCCCACTTAAATTTTAAAGTACTTCTCGAACCGATCACTGGCAATGATGTTCAGGTCTTCATCTATTTTAGGTATATTTCCATGTTGACAAAACAAGTTAATTGTAATTAAAATTCAGATGTTCTGTAATATACATATGCATGGTTAAAACTCCCTGGGGTCTGCAAACAAATCTGCAAAAAAACTCTACATTTCACCTAAGAGTGTTGGGAACTAAAAGTGAAATGGTGCTTTTGGCTGATTTACTTTTGCTGCGCCAATACCCTGAAAACACAAACTATCCTTGCTGTATAGAGAGTATGTCAGTTCTCGCGCTTCGCTGATAACTTGGCGTGAGGAACTACCGTTCCTCTCAATGAAGCAGAATCTGTGCAAGTTGAAGCCACATTTTCCCAAGTTAGCTGGTACTTTGCGAACGTTCGGGCAATTGCTGTGCTGACAGAGCTAGTATCTGCAGAAGGTATGAACATGACATCAGCACAAAGCAAGCCAGGTTTATTCACATTGAAATTATAAAAAGGAAATTGTCATAACTGGATGGTGCAAGACATTGGGAGACGCGTCAAAAATCACACTGGACATTTCCATCAATGCGTTCCATAAGTTTACCAACTAAAACATCACCATTTTCTGTCAAATATTAACGATTAAGATTGTTGGCGTTAGGCAGTGTTTTAGCTGGTGGACAGTACTGTCACACAAAGTCATCAATACATACCTCTCTGACAAACTCATTTACACAGTGATTCTGCACTCTCTTATTAAAGCACATGTAAAAGCCGCATAAATGGATTGCTTGTCTCTCAGTTCACTTTCTTGTTTTTGTTTAATGTGTCGCTTATTTTAGTATGTATCCGTATGTTCTTTTATTGTCAGCGCAAACATGTACCTCGATGCAGCGGTATGCGTCCTCTGTCTCATCTGACCCACTTCTGCTATTTTTGCTTTTAGTACACTTTGAAACATTTGTTTTCTTTTGAATTTTCATAAACTGATTTATGTTTTCTCCCCATTCCTCATCCACTAAAAATATAATATTTTCTTGCAAGTATTTCAATTTAGTTTTTGGTCAAGCTAGTAGTTACCACGCCCAGCATTTGCCACAATAATCAGATTTTGATTGGCCAACATAATCAGGTGATAATGTGCTGGTGAACAGAGAACCACGTTTGAACGTTATTTGAGCCTCTGACGTCTAAACGTACCTGCTGTATCCTAGGATACAGTGTATGGCTGCTTATTAAAATGTCAGCGTCAAAATAAAACAGCAATCACAATATTGTGTATTTCCTAGAAAATAGTACAAGGAAAATATTGTACAGTAGACAAATCAGGTATAAATCAGTAAAAAACAAAGTTCAGTTAAAAAAAAAAAAAAAAAACTCTTGTAATATTTCGGTAAAATTTGGAATAAACCGGAAACGAAGAACACTACTTATCCATTACATAATTCATGCAAAATGATCGTGCGTGTTTATTGTGGTAAACTTTTATAAGGGACATGTATCCAGATACATGCATTCTATTTGTTTTAGTATTGTTTAACAAGTTGGTCCGCATTACATTGACATGTGATTTGTAGTTGCAATAAAGATTTTCTGAAGGAGTGTGTAATATAGAGTGAAGGCCATTCTGTTTGCTGAGGTTGCGCACCTATCTAATTTATATGAGTGTTCTGGGTAAAAATGGATTCCCTTAATAAGTAACCGCTGTTTTATATCATATATTGGACATATAGTTAAGCAAAAGTTTGTATTGTATGATCCAATTAATTTTATCCTTACAGGTTGTGGACTGATAATTCAAAGTGTTCACTGGCATTTGGTAATATTTATTTTGAGTTTGGTTTTTGTTTTGTTTTTTAGATTGTACGTGTCCTCTGGTGGTATTACTTCTCAAAGCTCATTGAGTTCATGGATACCTTTTTCTTCATTTTAAGAAAGAATAATCATCAGATTACATTTTTGCACGTCTATCATCATGCAACCATGCCTAACATCTGGTGGTTTGTCATGAACTGGGTGCCATGTGGACACTGTAAGTGAAAAAAAAAAAAAAAAAAAACCTTTAATTTGAGGTTTGCTTTCAGGGAGATATACTTGTAAAATATATGATATACTGGCGAAGGCCACTGTCAGTCACATCTAAAATATGTAAAAGTGTAACAATTTTCTTATATTGGTCAGATTTAGTTCTGGTGCAGGAAACATGAAAAAAAAAAGTTTAATGAATGCAGGCTTTTATCAAGAATATTGAGCATCATAGCTGTTTAAATCCTTTCCTGTTTCTTTTGTAGTAAATAGTAATAGTGAAATAAACTTTATTTTATTAACACTACATCCCACCATTTCATAGTAGGAAAACCTTGTGTTAATGTAGCCAGCTTGTTGGAGGTATTGGTGGATGTGAAACAAACACTGTTTTAAGGGTCTTTTTCTATTTCTGCAGCCTATTTCGGGGCCAGTTTAAACAGCTTTATTCACGTCTTGATGTACTCCTACTATGGACTCTCAGCCATTCCTGCAGTGCGACCTTACCTGTGGTGGAAGAAATACATAACTCAAGGGCAGCTGGTAAGTTGGAGAACTCTGCTAAATTATAAGGGAAGCTTTACCAGTCAAACAAACTAGTCAGCTATTTAAATTAATTTAGCAACAAAACTCTAACCTAAAGCTTTCCCCTTCTCAGCTGAGTAAATAAGAAATGATTACCAATTAAAGTTGCAAAAGCACAAAATGTAGTGATAGGAAATGGTAAAGAACAATCCAATGCAACAAAGGTATATTATAATTGCATACTTATACTATGGGAAAAATACAGTATACAAACTGTAACATCTTCTACAGGTTGGATGATGTTACCTTCTCTGAAGGTAACATGAATCATTAATAAGGCGACAACGGTGACATACCACTGCAGTCAATTCTAGTTATAGTTGGGCTTCTAGTGTCCCCTATTTATTTAAATACGCATTAATTGTATGTGTGTGAGTAAATCTGCTGCTGCACCACTTTATATCTCAGAAACCACACCGACTAAATCAAAAAGGGTTACTATATAAACGCTTAATTTCTGTATGTTTTATTATCAAAACATCAAATTGATGTTCTATTCTGTATATAACTGAAAAGCTCTGAATTTGCTCTACTGACTGTCATATAAAGTGATGAAAAGAATGACAAAGGGGAATATAGTTTGACTTCACTTGCAGTGAGTGTTCTGCTCATGTAGAGATATCAGAGCAGAGTCTCATATGAGTTCAATTGACGTGGAACAAGTGGGTAACGCTTTATATTGTGTGGCATAAATTCATATTAAATAGATATCCAATTGCATATTAAATTAATGTTTAATTATTCCTTGTTACTTTCCATTAACATTTAAGTCAGCTTAACTGTATTTTCAATTAAAAACATGTAAACAATGGGAAATTATTACATATTTTCAAGGGTAAAAAACGTAATATAAATGGATGTGATATGAATTACATTTTCAATCGACATTTGGTTAACATTTAGCAAGAAACCAGCTATTGCATATTTATTAAATATTAATTTAACATTCATTTAATATGCAATTGCATATCTGTTTTAATATTAATTTATGCCATGCAATATAAAGCGTTACCAACAAGTGCTGTGTGTCAGGCAGTATGTATTAATACTGTGATTCTTGAAATGTATTTGTTTACGACTGTAAGTCGCCCTGGATAAGGGCGTCTGCTAAGAAATAAATAATAATAATAATAACTAGAGTTGCAAGCAACTTTACGGCTTCCAAGCAGTTATCGTGAAATTTAAGCGCATTGGTTATTATAGATGAAGCTTTATCATCACAACTGTGCTAACTGTGTTAATTTTGACACAAATATTGGAATTATTGGTTAGTAGCCAATTTAAATTTTATTTGGATGCACACAAAATTCTGTTCTACCCCCCCCCATGTGTCTTTGGGTTACATGCGCAGCTTTGTTGCAACAGATTCAGGATTTGTGACTGTTTGACCACAGTTCAGTCGTAAAAATAATCATGTAACGATTTTTAAGCAAACTGTATTCATGTGACTTGTAAAGCTCATGTATTATGTATTTTTTTTTGTTTGTTTCGATTGTCTTCTGTTTTAAAAAGCATAGTGCAGGTTATTTTTTTATTTTTATTTTTTCATGTGGATGCAGCTGCAACAGTAGTTTACAGTATGTGTCTTTATATATTGTATTCTGTATACTTTATATACTGTATACTTAATATCATCCTTTCCACTATAATTAAGTTACATGAGTTAGTAAAACTGTTCTTTAAACACCAACAAAAAATGGCCATTTTAAGATTTTTTTCTCTAGCTTGTTGACTGTACCATGTTAACAGCTGTCCCCAGTGGTGGGAATGTGTAATTTCAAGGTGAAAGATGTGCAAAAATGGCATGTCACCCATATTGATTGGCTCATGGCGGTCATGTTTGTTGATGTAGGAACTTTTCCTGACTAACTTTTTTAGAGGACAGCACAAAGATAATGTATACCCAAGATTCACATCAATCAACCAAAGGGCTCATGAGCAGTTGTTGTTTAAGTGTTTTACGCAAAATCCAACATAGCTGCCACAGCATGTGATTGATCCATTTTTCCTTAAGTACAATCAATCGTGGACATGAGCACACTATGTACAAAATTTTTCACAGCTGTACTATTTACCGTTCATGAGAAGAAGACTGTTGAATATTGTCCAAACTTTTCATTAAATCCAAGATGGCTGCCACACCATGTGACCAAAGGCAGCCATATTGACCACAACACAACATCCCATAGTCCTCTACATCCGTGTCAAATTTTGTGCATTTTGGTCCAGCCAATAAGAAGTTATACGCAGTTTTATAGCCAGTTGCGTATGTTGATGATGTCATACAGCGTGGACGCCATGATTTTCACAGTAGCAACTTCCCTTGAACAAAAGTAACAGATGACCATACTGAGATGTTTTATTCCAATTTTTGTTTCAATCGGATAAGCGGTTTCAGAGAAGAAGATGTTTGAATTTTGATGATTTTATATTTTTATGGTAATTTTATGTCAATAATCAATGTGGTTGCCAAACCACAGAACCAATCAGCTTCATATTAATAACAGTTAATCATGGACTATCCTTCAACATGTATAGCAATTTTCAGAACTCTGCAGTAAGCGGTTTCCAATACATAGGCGTTTTAACAAATACCGCAAAATCCAATATGGCTGCCGAACCATGTGACTTGCGCAAATTTGCTGAATATCACCATCATCCATGGGAATCTACCAGTGTACCGAATTTCGTGAGTTTTTGAGCATGTTTTGGCAGAAAAAAAAATAATAATAATCCTAACAAAAACAATAGGCTTCCCCAGCCTATGGCTTGGAAGCCTAATAAGGCTCTGCATTGTCCTGCAAAAACCAGAACGCCTAAATCTGATGCTGCAATTTCAAACACAAAAATTAGCTGATATATTTTTTTATTTTTTTTACTTTTGACCAAATATGTCTTATGTTGTGGTTTCATGAATGTCAAACTACATTTTTCAATTATTTGTATTATTTAAATAATAAACATTAATAGAAAAAAGTCTTTAAACCATACATGGGTTAAGGTTTGATATGTTCAACTATTATCCAATAAAAATGAATGGCTTGGCAGAGATGATCTGACTTTTCAGTTTCCAGATAGTATCAGTTACTGGTTTCAAATTTGATGCATATTTAGTTTAGTTACATTGTATTCTTTGTCTTTTTCAGATCCAGTTTTTATTAACAATGTTCCAGACTACCTGTGCTGTCTTTAGGCCATGTGGATTCCCAATGGGTTGGCTATATTTCCAGATATGTTACCTGATATCTCTCATTGCTCTCTTCTCTAACTTCTATATTCAGGTAAGGATATTTTTTTAAAAAGGAAATGATTTTGTAATTACTGTTGATTTTATGATGTTTTTTCTCTCAGCCAGTGATTTTGTTCAACTCCTTTTACAAATGCTAGTATTGCATCGGTGAATGGATGAACTTTAATTAATGTACTAAATGGTTTTAGAATTAAAATGGGGGTCTCGCTTTTGTGCAACACATATACAAACATCTCTAATATGTGCATGTGAGTATTTTGTCTTAACATATAGTTAGTACTGTGAACAAAAAAGCCTATTTAATAAGGCAAAGTGATTGATGCTAAATTATTACCTAGATCACTAGTGTAATCCATCTGTATTTCTTTGTTATTTTTCTAACTATTCAGACATACAAGAAACATGGTTTATCACGAAGAAAAGAGTATCAGAATGGATCTGCAGCTTCTCTAAATGGGCACTCTAACGGTGTTTCTTCCCTGGATAATGTGACACAAAGAAAACTAAGAAAAGATTGACTTATGCCCAAATGAGCACACCATGACTAATCTAACAATCTGAAATGTTAGCACATTAAGAATTCCCTTACGGAGAAAAACATTTTGGGTTTACATAAAAAAAGAACATTCACAATTATCTCTAAATATAAAGCTCTCTCTCTCTCTCTCTCTCTCTCTCTCTCTCTCTCTCTCTCTCTCTCTCTCTCTCTCTCTCTCTCTGTATATATTACAATACAAACAAAGTAATATTAACCCTAAATAACCTCCTAAAGCACACATGGCCCTGTTATTCATATTAAATTAATGCTAATTATGATTAAGGGAACAAGATTTTTAGTTTATAAAATAAAGGTACCTATTGCTTATTTTTATAACGAGATGAAGTAGGCTGATAAATTTGCCCCAGCACACCTCCCAACTCCTTTTTTATTTTAGCCTGTTTTTAGTGTGGTGATGTATGTATTCCTAGCAAGGATAGGTATTTTATAATCTCTTGCCTCAAACTCATTCAGTGTGTTCAGACTTACATTTCCAAATGTAAATGAGGGAAACCTCACAACAGATATGCATAAGCGGTTGTGGTCGTCAATCTGCAACACACACACACGTGTCTCTGCCCTTACCAAGTGATCTCCAGTGGCAATGCAATGTTTCTGTAGCATGTTTAGCATTTTGACATCCACACTGCTTCTCAATTGCAGAAACACAGCTACTGTCTCACGACAACTCTGCAATATTATTTTAAAATCAATTGCTGTCAGTTGCCATTGAGGTTTTGGTCCAAATCACTGGTTTTATAATGGAACCCAAAGGACATTTTTCAAACTTGTATCAAAAAAAGGTCCAACCCCCATTTCAAAAGAGTATTATTAAAAACATGCTGTGAAAATAAAATGTCTGTAGGTTATTCCACATATGATGATCTGAATAACTGTGAATTGGGCGTCTTTCCTGGAACATGTTAATATTTCTTATAGGACATTTCTCAGATCACTTACTATAAAAGGCCTAATGTTATAACATGCATTTCACACCTAATGTGATGAAGGGTCATTTTATAGATCTAATATCTGTAGTATCAAAAACCACATGCTCATAAAAATGTGATAAATCTGAGAAACCTTTTTATGTTTTTTTTGTAGATTGCTAAACAAGTTAATTGAAAATGTAGACATTTGTTTTTTTGAGTCTACAAGGAATGTAGCTAGAAATTTAGCAAATAACACACTTAACTTTTATGAGTGACAAAAAACCAGTTGAACTTTCATGTAAAAGGACTCCTTTCACACTGGCACTTCTATCAGGGTCTGGACCTGGGTTCTGGCTGCCCGGGTCACAATCCGGCATAGTGTGAAACCACGTACCTGGTTTGTATTCAGGTTAACCCGGGTCCCAGCGACCCACCTCAGGATGTGGTTTGACACGCTTTGACCTGGGTTGAGTGAGACAAACTGCATGATGGCCGACGAAATAACGAGTAGCCACGCCTGCGTGAAGGTTTCACTTCCGCAAGGAGCGTTTCTGTTTATTCTGTTTAGCCATATTTTGAGACACAGCATGAGCCAGATTGCAGCAGGGATGAAGAAACATTTGCTCTAATCAACATTTGGGCCGACGGTTCAATCCAGAGAAGCTTGGATGGAAGCGTTTGTAAGAAGCTGCTTCCGGGGCATTGATACATGTATTGTTTACTTGTGTCTGTCACCCAGGTCAACCCTGCTTTATCAAAAGCAGTGTGAAATCAGGTCCTGACCCGGGTAGGTTCCGGCCCAGGTAGAGCATGCCAGTGTGAAAGGGGCTTAATATTTATGCCCTCAGGAAATCGGCTTTCTTAACTTACATTATTGCAAAAAGGTGTTGGCAATAAGGCAAATACAAAAATGATTCAGGGTAATGTAAATATAATTACATGTTTATATCCTAGTTGCAGTGTCAGTTAAGGCAAGCTTGTATATCATAATAAATATATCATTAATATAAAAATTAATTTATATATAATCAATTAATTGTTGCATTTTTGTATTCGCCTTGTGGTTTTGCAGTATGTTCAGTACGTTCAGTGACTAAGGGGTAGATGTACTGATGGGCCCGTCGCAACGCAAACATACCACAATTTGCGTTTTCATTACGACAATTCGCAAAGTGCACATTTTGTCATGTACTAAAAAAAATATGTTAATGAAGACAGCCGCGATACACCAATTTAAAAATTATTTGCATCATCTTAGCGAGAGTTGTGCGACATTTTTTTAAATAAAATAGCGGGAGTTGAGTTGTGGTTTGCTGCAGCAGAGGGTGCCTGAAGGATAACGTTTATACATGCAAGGGTGCAAGAATCAAAATAACATGTTTTTGTTAAATGTAAACACCATCTGTACAAAGCATACTGTTCTGTCTTCATTTTACCTGTTTTAATACTGTTATATAAATAAAATAAAATGCAGTTTAATCCTATCAGATTCTGTAGTGAGGCACCAACCTTCACCCCCAAAAAGCTTTTCATAATCATACAGTAGCCCCTCGCTAAACCGGACATGTTTGTCCAATATAAGGAGGTGTCGGGTTTAAAATCAATACAATAAAATCGCACACACATACATTTACATTTCTCAGTGTATTTTAAATATAAATCATTGCGCTGAAATAACACTAATGTGTTTTGGGTACGCTGCACATAACATTATGTAAAAATAAAAATATAAATCTGTACAGTAGGCCTATACAGTATACAGTACAGTAGTAAAATCAAATGAATATCTAGCACACTTTCTTTTTACTTTAGCCTACTGGTAACACAAAATAAATCATGCTGCTGCATTGTACACATTGGTGTACAATGCGAATAAAAGATTATTTTAAATTGAAACTATTGGGTTTTTTTTATTTTATTTTAATTATTATTATTTTTTAACTTTGTCTACTTAGAAGCCTAGACAATTAACACACAATAGATCATGGTCCTATACAGATGCTGAGAATGAGCTGGAGCGGTTAGTGGCACATGTGTGCAGTCTATTGCTCCCAACACCAGAAATGTCATAGAAATTTGTTTTCAAGGCTTGTAAGTACACCCTGACTAGTGAAAAATAGGTACCTGGGTGTTTGTCTCAAAAATACATTAAACACAACTGGCAACACATGAGAAAAAGCAGAGTGGGAAATGCCAGCAACAATTGCGACTGTTTAAAACACGCTTTCAAAAGTACTTAACAAATTGATGCAATTGTATGTATCGCAATTGCCCGCAGCTTCAGTACATCTCATTACAATATTTTTGATCCCTCATTTGCACTGTCTCCACCCTGTTTTTGCAAATTTCTACAGGAACGCCCAGAATTACATATTCATTTAAGGTTAAAGCGCAAATAAGAACTGCAGCTGCAAAGCATTTGTTAAAATGATGCTAACAGCGTTGCGTTTCCTTAGTACATAAGAACATAAGAACATAAGAAAGTGTACAAACGAGAGGAGGCCATTCAGCCCATCTTGCTCGATTGGTTGTTAGTAGCTTAATGATCCCAGAATCTCATCCAGCAGCTTCTTGAAGGATCCCAGGGTGTCAGCTCTTGTTTTTATTTATTTATCTATTCATTTATTTAATTATTTATTGTGGTGCAGAAAGCTGGATACAGTATATGCATATAGTTTAAAAAAAGGTGCTTTATAAATCAGTATGTGTAATTTAAAATTCATATCCTTTGACTTTTACTTCCAGACTTAGTTGGATAAGGCAGCGGAATTATTGTACCTACTGAAAATAAAACAGATTATTATAATAGAAAGGGCTGGTACTCAGTTATTTTACAAGGTGTGGTTGATTATATATATATATATATATATATATATATATATATATATATATATATATATATATATATATACACACATATAAGAACATAATAACATAAGAAAGTTTACAAACGAGAGGAGGCCATTCAACCCATCTTGCTCGTTTGGTTGTTAGTAGCTTATTGATCCCAGAATCTCATCAAGCAGCTTCTTGAAGGATCCCAGGGTGTCAGCTTCAACAACATTACTGGGGAGTTGGTTCCAGACCCTCACAATTCTTTGTGTAAAAAAGTGCCTCCTATTTTCTGTTCTGAATGCCCCTTTATCTAATCTCCATTTATGACCCCTGGTCCTTTTTTCTTTTTTCAAGTCAAAGAAGGCCCCCGGGTTGACATTGTCTATACCTTTTAGGATTTTGAATGTTTGAATCAGATCGCCGCGTAGTCTTCTTTGTTCAAGACTGAATAGATTCAATTCTTTTAGCCTGTCTGCATACGACATGCCTTTTAAACCCGGGATAATTCTGGTTGCTCTTCTTTGCACTCTTTCTAGAGCAGCAATATCCTTTTTGTAACGAGGTGACCAGAACTGAACACAATATTCTAGGTGAGGTCTTACTAATGCATTGTAGAGTTTTAACATTACTTCCCTTTATTTAAATTCAACACTTCTCACAATATATCCGAGCATCTTGTTAGCCTTTTTTATAGCTTCCCCACATTGTCATGCTACACTTCCGACTGGTTTGCAACGATTGCAACAGACGCAACACTTTAGTACATCTACCCCTAAGTAGTTTATGCTTCTATAGAAATACCAAAGCCATATATCTAGTGTCAGCCATAAACAAAAACCAGTAATTTTCTCCCCCCTCCAATTTTGCTTGAACAAAAGTTATTGTATTTCTTGCTCTTATTGTATTACTTGTATTGTAACACTTGAAATGTATTTGCTTACGATTGTAAGTCGCCCTGGATAAGGGCGTCTGCTAAGAAATAAATAATAATAATAATAATAATAATAATAATAATAATAATAATAATAATGCCGAACCAGGCATAATCATTAGTTTTACACCATTTGAAGTAAGCATCCAACCAAAAAAGCAAGCCATCTTTATGCAAGAAAAATTGCACCTACAAAACAATTCACTGATTATTTTGTAGCATAGAACATCAGGCCCTAATAGATTTACAGATGGTTTCTGAATTTAAAAAAGTTACAATGTCAGTAGAAATTGCAAATCCCTTTTTTCCTTTTTACATTGTGGAGGTTTTTTTTTTTTTTTTTTTGTAAGGTTACAGCCAATAATTTGAATTACCCAAAACAGAATCAATGGACTAAAACAATTAATTCAAATAACAACACTTATCCTGACTGTGTTGAAACATGTCATTTAAATGCAAATATAATGCCTTACTTGCAAATTACCTGTGTGACCCACATGTTTTTGTAAAACACTGTAATACATAAATCCTCTGTACTATAGAAGCTTGTATGTGATTGTAACACTCATTTTAAGTGTACTACTTTGGCGTATAGTACACATATGCCTTGACACTGAACTGCTGGGGCCAATGCAGAATGTGTAATATTAATGTATGAAAATGTGCTTACCAAACCTGTGTAGAAGTCTAAAACCCATTGTTTCAAATGTAATTGTTAAACAGTTTTGATAGACTGTTTGTCCAAATGTTAATGTCATGATACCAGCCCTGTCCAGTCTAGCATTTGCCATAGAATTGTGATATGCAATATTGCATTTTCAGTGGATAAACTTATTAACTTGGTCTAACAAGCAAGCAATTAAATCATTTTAAACAGATATAGTCATATGTTCGGTCATGCTGTTGTGCACTGCATTCATATCATGTCATGAAAGAGCACTTAAATAAACTATATGTCATTCATAGAAATTAAATAGTTAATCCTTTTCTTTAATGAATAAAAATGATTGTGTCAATACATAACCATTACAGTATGTATGGTGAAAAGATATGTTAAGCCATTTCCTTTCAGTTGTTACTGTGGTCATAGCTCTAAATAAAGAAATGTCTAGCATGTCTGTTAGAAATGTGTCACTCGATGTAAATATGCACAAGTACAGATATTTTAAAGGAATAGGGGACATAAAATGTATGTTCTTTTCATTTCAATGTTCATGTTGCTCAATAAACCTTTTTAACAATACAAAACACACCATCACATACTTCAAAGGTATCTTCAATCCACCATGCAGATGTTTTTTAATGTGGAATGAAGGCACCCCAGATCTGTTCCTAAATATTGTTGTCACCTGCAGGGTTTTTTTTTTTGTTTTTTTGAGAAGGTTGATTCATTGTTTAAAATACATTACATTATTTGTTTTTCAGTGGCTTCCAATTTCACAATGAAAGCTGCATTTGAACATAGTCCAAAGGCAAATCAGGGAAGAATAAAATCATTTTAATGCTAGAAAACTGAAGAACAAAACATTTTCTTGCCCTGCATTATGACTAAATGATTGAAATACAGCATTCAATTACAGTACATACTGCATATACTTTTGCATGTTTAAAATTGCAAATGTATTTAAGGAATGTTAATTAAAATAAATGGCGAGTGGCCCTATACTTGCTTAATGTTTCTTTACTACAGTAAGACAACACAGCAATATAACATTACTTAATAAAGAACAATAAAGCATTACAAAATCATAATAATACCATGGACTGGTATTACACTGCAAGGGGCAATGTCTCATCCAATGACAGGAAAAGCTAAAGCAGGTGATCACATACTGTAGGCTATATCAAGGCTTTACATAAATCCTTTTTTTTAATAATACAGTAAGTTAGAAGATCACTGACCTCTCACCCCTGGTTGCAAAGAACACGGCAAGAGCAATGTTTACCAAGTAGACAATGAACAATGTTTACTTCAGATTTAAAAGAAGAAAAAATATATATTTTGTCTTAATCTCACACCTGTGAACCTATCCAGCTTGAGCAGTATGATCAATCAATTTGAGCAGGAATGTTGCAAGAGAGACAAGGGAAAGAACCAAAAATGCTAAGTTTCCTACATTGTACTACAGAACATACTTTAGGAAACATATGGCCCTATTCACAAAATTAAGGACTGCTTTAAAGAATGTTTTGTTAAAGGCTTTTTTTTTTTTTGAAAGACTACTTTGATTAATGAAATCAAGCTTGCAGTTTATGAAAACTTTTTCAATGGTTTTAAAAGGGTTTATTCATTTCTTATCATTTGTTTAATTTAAGCGAATTCTAGTCCCTAAAAATGTTAATAGAGCCCTTAGTTTGTGTATTACAGTATAAAGGGGATCAGGCCAGGTAGTGGTGGATCCAGAGGACAAGTGTACAGGCCTTCTCCAAATCATCTGGAGCCCCTTTCACACTGGCACGACCCAGGTCCAGATCCGAGTTCTGGCTACCCAGGTCACAGTCCCGCGTAGTGTGAAACCACGTACCTGGGTCATACCCGGGTTAACCCGGGTCCCAGTGACCCACCTCAGGATGTGGGTTGACACGCTTTGACCCGGGTTGAGCGAGACAAAATGCATGATGGCCGATGAAATAACAAATAGCCACGCCTGCATGAAGATTTCACTTCCACAAGGAATGTTTTTGCTTATTCTGTAGCCATATTTATTTTGCTTGAGACACACCATGAGCCAGATTGCAGCAGGGATGAAGAAGCATTTGCTCTAATCAACATTTGGGCCGACGGTTCAATCCAGAGAAACTTGGATGGAAGCGTCTGTAACAAGCTGCTTCCGGGGCATTGAGATGTGTATTGTTTACTTGTGTCTGTCACCAGGTCAACCCTGCTTTATCAAAAGCAGTGTGAAATCCCATACCCAACCCGCATGACACCGCGTCCTCACCCAGGTAGGTTCTGACCCAGATACAGCATGTCAGTATGAATATAAAGACACCACTGAAAAAAAAACACTGTCATCCTTAGCATACATTTGGAAATGTTCCTATATGCAGATTTTTACAGTTCAGGCAGTGACGTGATAATATGCCCATATTAGCTTTCTCTCAACTGCTTTAATCACAGTGTGTTGATTTCTGTACCACAGCAACTAATTGTAACTGTGAAATCTAAAAAAAGATGGAAAACTCATATCTAAGGTATAATAGTATATAATAAAACATAGATTTCAATCTGCAGATCTAATTTTATGTGTGCTGTTTCACATCTCTGCAGCAGGCAGATGTACAGCACACAGAGCAGTATAAGGAGGTCCAGTGGTTAAAGAAAAGGGCTTGTAACCAGGAGGTCCCCGGTTCAAATCCCACCTCAGCCACTGACTCATTGTGTGACCCTGAGCAAGTCACTTAACCTCCTTGTGCTCCGTCTTTCAGGTGAGACGTAGTTGTAAGTGACTCTGTAGCTGATGCATTGTTCACACACCCTAGTCTCTGTAAGTCGCCTTGGATAAAGGCGTCTGCTAAATAAACAAATAATAATACCTTCTGGCTGCTGCTCATTGAGAATCTTCTTCTGCAATGATCTAGGATGTTACTTACAGTGATACCACCTGTTTAGTAGGGTTACTATACATCCCTGGAATACAGTCATCAGCTTTTTTTGTCCAAGTCTGAACATTTGCATGAAGCCATTGCATACATTTCCTTTGAACTGTGCTTTGGATAATTATTTGCTGGTTAGGCCACTTTAAAACATTATAGAATGCAGTGTTTTTTAAATTATGAACTCATTAATTACTGTGTCTTCCTCCTGCAAACTAGTTTAGAATAGAACTGCAGTTGAATTGATATGATGTGTTTGTTTTGTTGAGGCAGCTGTAATGGTGTCATCAAAACATTCAGGTGTATACAGGTCCCAAAAGCTCACCTGGGCGGGTTCATGTAGCCACTCCCTGCTCTGGGACCATCGCAAAATCCCCACAGTTCAGTAACACTTACTTGTAATACTCTACCTTGGCCCCACAACATGCAGAGACTGAGAGGAAACTGCCTTTGAATTTACCACATTATGAATTATCTGTAGCTTTAAATAAACTGCAGTTTTAACACACTTTTGTTTTCTTTCTTTTATTTTGCTGCTAAACTTGAACTTTGCTGCTAATTGTCTTAAATATAACTAAACTTGTATTTTGTTGTTGCTGTTCTAATGTAGTTAAACCTGGTATATTGCTGCTAACGTTCACTAATACTATTAAACCCTTCCTGGGAAAAGCTGTTTCCAACCACTTACCACTCTTAATGAGAAGTGCAATCGCTGCTATATGTTGGTCTAATACCCCATGCTTTTAAATACTGTGGCTAATGGCTGGCTTTAATTTCCCCCCCTTGTTTTTAATAAAACTTTGCATTTTATTATATAGTTATTTAAACTGATTTATGTAAACCTTAGATCATTGTAATAAAGCTTTGTGAACTTTTATTTTGTCTCTGTCATTCTGTTGTCATCCCTGGTCACTTTGCCTCTATTCCAGACCTTTTAATTTAGTTTAGTAGTGCCCTCTAGTGGCGGTGTTAGGACTCTCATTGGGTGTCACCGGGTGGCTGCTACAATTCCATAGTATGTCTTGTCCATTTAATTTAATTGTTTTTAAAATCTATTTTGTGTATTTGATTACCTATTCTACTATATAATTATGCTTACTGTAACCTATAATAGCAGTTTTATTTCACTCAGGTTAAAGCTAATGTGATTGACTCCAGAAAAGTTTGGTTCTTCATTAATTAGGCCTAGTTCATCATTAATGTCCTCGACAGCATCCTAATCTTTTCCTGTAGTATTGTTCTTTTTGTTTGTATTTTACTTGTCTTTCATTAAATTAATTAATTTTTACAACACCTGAAATTACTACTATGATTTTTAAATAGTAATTAGTGTATTTTATTGGATGGAATCAGCTGGCTTCATTAAATGTTTTTTTTTTTTGGTAAATTTATTTCTATTGCACACTTGTTATTAAGTTATATTTTATAACAGGCATTATAATGTATTGAATAATTGTTTTCTGTTTTGTCCGTTAATAAATGTGTTTTTAATGGAATCATGTTGCCCATTTCATGTTTATTTTATACTGTCTCAACTTACCCCACACTGTGTCTCAACTTGCCCCGTGCATGGGGGAAGTTGAGACACTTGCTAATTTTTTTTAAAAACGTATTTTTTAACAAATTTGTTTAACTTTGACTGTCAATCCATGTTGTTTGTAAAACAAGCAGAAACCAGTTATGTATGTGCAAAGTTTCAGCCTGCTGTAGACATCATTATCCTATATGCAGTGTTTTGCAAGCTAGTGTAGCACCATATTGCATGGCTAATATAATTTTAAGGTGCTGTCATTGTGTGTGTAATGTGTAAAATGTACATTGGGAAGGGAGAGGTTGAGGGAGGTTGGAGTAACATTTTAATTGCTGGACATTTTAAACATTACAATTAATAATGACATTTCCCTCATCAAAACACTTCATGTGTTCACCCCTCAGTAAGATTCACTAGTGATGCCACTCGCTAGTACAGCTCTAAAACTACATTATGTCTAAATACTAGTGTAACGGGGGAGGACTGTGCTGACTGTCTGGCGCATGCGTGGTTCTGCAGGAAGAGGGCAGCAGCTTCGTAAAATCCGCCTGCCAGTCATAGCGATGACACGGAGAGGTAGGGAAGAGGGTGTGTTGGCTTTCCCTCTCTCTGAGTGGCTGAGAGTTGGGCCTTGGATTGCTCAAAAGAGTCTCTTTTTGAGTATTTAGTTCAAAAAAGCGTGAGTGTCAGTTTTCTGCGCTGAAAACGAGCAATTAGATAGGAACAGCTCAGAGCCTCACCACAGCTCAGTCAGGGAGCTGCTTGTTGTGTTAACACTACGTGAATTGGTGGATACTTGGAGGAATCTGCACCCTAATGACAGACAGTACACATGGGCAAAAGGGTCTCCAGGGCTGGTATCTTTGGCCAGATTGGACAGATTTTACAGTTTTAAACACCAGTTCAATTTAGTTGCACATTGTTCTATTCTTCCAGTTGGTTTTTCAGACCATAGTCTCTCACCAAGAGTGTATAAATCATATTGGCATTTTAAAATAAAACTGTTACAAGA
This sequence comes from Huso huso, assembly GCA_036884735.1. Classification (NCBI taxonomy): domain Eukaryota; kingdom Metazoa; phylum Chordata; class Actinopteri; order Acipenseriformes; family Acipenseridae; genus Huso; species Huso huso. The sequence continues at coordinate 63,301,306 of CM072666.1, read as the reverse complement.
TGCACACTTTTTAAAATGTTTTAATTTTGGGGGGTAAAGATGGAGGGAGCAAAAACATGCCTTCTCTTCATTAAAGCGGTGGTGGGATATGGCAAAAGTGCAGGTGAAGTTGCTTTGTCAACAGTACACTGAACACGCTACACAGAGCACTGCTGTAGTCATGAGAGAGCTGGAGGAGGACATCACTGAGCTATACAGAGCTCTGCAGTCTGGCTTTGATAACAAGCTGTTTGAAAGCTTGAAAACAAACTAAACAAAAAAACCTGAATGATCTGTTGGATGCACGGGTATAGGGGGCGCAGGTGTGCTCCAGGTTTCAAAATCTTTCACAGGTGGATGCCTCAACTCAATACTTTTTTTGGGTTGGAGAAAAAGGCAGCTAAGTGCAACCTGATTCATTGTTTAAAGACCTCGACTGGGCAGGAGCTGAGGGAGCCTGAGGCGATCCGGAGGCATGCTGTAGCTTTCTACACGGATTTGTACACGACAGAGGGGTCCCAAGAGGCCCGGCAGTTCCTCGAGGGTCTGGCCCAGGTTCCGGAAGGAAGGATTCGCTTTTCAAGAACTCAGTAAGGCATTTAGCGGGACTCAATAATGGTAAAGCACCAGGTATTGATGGACTGCCAGTTGAGTTCTTTAAGGTGCTTTGGTCTTATGTGAGGAGAGACCTTTTTGAAGTCTTCAAGGAAAGTGTAACAGGGGGAGACCTGTACTGACTCTTCTGATGTGTTCGAAGTGCTGCAGGAAGAGGGCAGCAGCCCGTCAATATTCGCCTGTCAGTCATGGCAGTGACACAGAGAGGTGGGAGAGTGGGTGTGCGGGCTTTCCTTCCCTCTGAATGACTGAGAGGTGGGTCTTGGGGTGATTGCTGGCCCTATAAAATAACATTCTGCTGTTCCCTCAGGTCTGCCCTTTTGAGAGAAAAAAGACGTGTGGACACACTGGTCCCGATCCTGAACACGGCCGGGGAGGAAAACCCCAAAAGAAATAAAAGAGAAAAGGAAGAGAACAGGGTTAGCAGGGAAACCGTGGGCAGACCCCATCAGTATTTGTTTTAGCAGTCTGAGGGAGCGGCGAGGGTAGGACGGAGACCCGGACCGTGCGGGGTGGGGACGGTTGGGGTGAAGCTGCCGAGTGCAGCACCTTTTATTTGTAGTTCTTGATTACTGTGTTTTATTTTCCTTGTTCTTTTCTCCTTTTGCTTATTTTTGGTTTGAGCACCTGCGAGTGAGCCTATACTTTAGAACGGTACCACCCCTGGTATCTCTGTGGCTCTGTCTATCATTGGTGATAGGCAGACCACAGACAACAGCGCCCTCTGCGGGCCAAAATGTGGAACTGCCCCACTAAATAAAACTGGGCACCTGTGCGGTGCTGTCAAAATCATCTGTGTCTCCTGTGTGTCAGTGAATTACCCACCACCCTTCCACAGAAAGTATACAGCAAAAAGAGCAGGTGCGCAGTGTTGACTTTGTTAGCAAAAAAAAGGAGATCTATGTAATTTGAAGAACTGGCGTCTTGTCAATCATATTGTGTACCCAACAGATCTGTTTTTGATAATGTGTTTTTAATTTGGGATCTAATAGCAGCCTCCAAGCTTTTTGGTTTTAAAGCTGGTCAAATTTCCCAGTAAGGCAACGAAGAACAAGATTTCAAAGTTTCATACATGAAATTCTTCACACATAGGGTTACTGCTCTTTTATTATCCTTCGTAAAAATATGATATTATTATGGCTGTAACTCTTTTGATATCTACAACTGTGATGAAAACTTTTAACATGAGCAATTCATTAAACCCCTCGCCCCCCTCCTCCCTCCCACCACCATCACGTAAACACTACCATTGTATCTGCAATTACACAAAACAAAGAATTGAAACTTGTTTAACAAGGATTTTAGCAACCTAACTAATTTTTTAGATTTTTATTAGGCCTAAGCGTGAGATATTTGGGCAACCACCTGAGGGTGTAACGCCATACTGTGCTCGGAGGGGCTCTCCTGGAGAGCAGGTCTGCCGCTGTGTTCTGGAATCCAGGCAGGTGAACTGCTCTGATCGACAAGAATCGTGTTTGTGCCCAAAGAAACAGTTTCCTGGCGATGTTGTTGAGCACTGCCGAATGTAAACCTCCCAGATGGTTGATGTAGGTTAAAGTAGACGTTGTTGGAATGAATAAGAACATGACAGTTCCGATAGTTGTCTTGGAAATACCGCAGGGCAATAAATACAGTCTGCAGTTCCAGTGCATTGATGTGGCACCCCGTCTTTGGACTCCCCTGGCGTTCCAGACTGCATCCCAGCCCAGCATGGAGGCATCTGTCGTAACAACCTCCATGTTGAGCACTGCTACCAGAAGGGAGTGGCTGTGGAGGTGAGTAGGATCGGGCCACCACCACAGTGCTTGCGGCAGTGTGAAGTCACTTTGAGTGGGGTAAAGTATGGGGCAGGGAGCCCGTCTGTTGAACCATATCTGTATGAGGCACATGTGAAGCAGCCCAAGAGGCAGAACCTGCAACACTGCTGCCATCAGGCCCAGAAGACGTTGGAGGTCGATCACCTTCAGGTGTGCACGTTCCTTGAATTGGTTTAAACATGCAGTTAGTGATGCTATCCTGTCTGCTGACAGGGTTGCAGTCATGGATAAAGCATCCAGCTGGATCCAGAGAAACACAATGGACTGTTGGAGTTCCAAACAGCTTTTCTCCCAGTTTACAATGAGACCCAAGTCTAGGAGGTGCGGCAGAATAAGATTTGATTGCTGGGACACTTCCTGGTGGGACGAAGCAAAGATTAACCAATCGTCCAGGTAGCTCAGCACCCATATGCCTTGACCTCTGATGGGTGCCAGAATCACCTCCATGCATTTGGAAAAGGTGCGTGGAGCAAGAGACAGCCCAAACTGGTATCTTATCCCCCTGAAAAGCAAATCTCAGATACTTTCTGTGTGCTGGTTTTATGGGAACATGAAAGTATGCATCCTTTAGGTCTATTGTGACAAAACAGTCCCCTGCTCTGATGAACTGGAGGGTCTGTTTGATCGATAACATCCTGAACTTGAGACACTTCAAGTAACGGTTGAGGTAGCGAAGGTCTAGAATAGGTCTGAGGTTGTCGTCCTTCTTTCGGATAAGGAAATACCTGGAGTAAAGACCCGTCTTTGCATCCACGGGAGGACTGATGGAGATTGCCTTCTTTGATAGTAAGGTGGCTATCTCCTGAGAAAGCACCAAGTTGTCCACAGCTGGACACTGTGCAAACTGGAGGGAGTAACCCGACTGCATGGTGGAAAGTACCCAGGCATCTGTGGTGCATGTCTGCCAATACAGGGAGATGGAGTTCGTCTGGGCCTGCCAGCCTCAAGTTTGGCCTCTCATCCACCTTCTGTTGAAATTGGCGAAACTGCAGCTTATTCAATGGGCTGTAACTGCCATCATCCGATGACCTGGAAGAGCGCCTTCTCCTTGAGTGCCTCCTATCATAGGAGGGAGAGCATCCTCTAGACCTGCTCCTAGATCAGTACCTTCACAGTGGGGAGCAAGGTCGATACCCGGCAGGATGAGGCAGCGGTGGGGGGAACGCTTGCATCATGTTCACTAGAGTGGGACTTAGAGCAATGCTGCTGAGCCGAGATAATGGAGCCTGTGATGGAGACCTGACAGCCTCAGTATGCCTGGCATGCCTCCTCATGGACTCGGAATCTAAAGAATCACAAGCCTGACAAAAGGAGGAATCAATCATGGCTCTCTGGACATACTCAGAGCCCAAGCACGTAGTCCATTGCTCATGCATGTCCTCAGTCGTGTCCTATGAACACCCAGCATTGTAATGTAATATATCAAATATTATGTCAGTTACAATTCAATAAGTATGCAATCACATGCACAGATCACTGTTCACAAATTCATCCGTGGACACGAGGCACAGGGCACGGTGTCACACGGGGATGCAGTAACTATGCTTACGCATATAGCTATACCGAGCATCAAAAGAAACTTATCACTATTATAACACATTTATTTTCGAAAAAAATAAGGTATATAAATGACGGACATTGACGAAATGTATTTGGTTTCTTTTTAATCACTCGATCATTCATCCTTGACCATGACACGTTTAAGTGACTATGACTGAAGCATATGCACTTAATCACCTAATTAGTGAGACACTTGATTGGACACTGGATAAACAGTGATTTCAGCTGTTGAATTGCAAGCTTGAATAAAAGCAATAAAGAAAAAAATAAAAAAATAAAATGCCACGTCTGTCAAGAGAGCAGCGCCTTCATGCAATCAGCATGTTGGAGGCTGGACAAGGGCACCGCACTGTGGCCCACCATCTTGGGTGCTCACAGCCAGCAATTGCAAACCTGGCGAGACGGTAAAACCAGACACACTCTGTCAATGACAGGACATGAACTGGGAGACCAACAGTCACAACATCTGCCCAAGATCGACAGATCATTTTGCAGCATCTTCGTGATATCAATTGTTAATCAGCACAATAAAAAGTCACTGCACGTGCTGTAAAACAGAGTTTGTCATTTTTCGATCACATCTAGTGAATTTTATTCAAATATAAGTGATAAGTTTCTTTTGATGCTCAAATATAAGTGATACGTTTATTTTGTCAGGGAAACAAAACTTTTATTAGTCCTCATTATTTAATGTGGGAGATGGTGCAGAGATAGGAGAGAGCAGGGACAGCAGTGCAGCCAGCACGAATGGGTCAAGCTGTACGTTAGCGAGCTCTTCCTCATTTTGAGAAGAAAATGTTAGCTCTGTCAGAGAAAGAACACAATTTAAAAAGAAGTTTATTGCTGGGATATGAAGTAAGAGATAAACGTTTATTCGAGGAGAAGTTAAACGTATTAAAACAAAAGCAGAAAGTACACAAATACAAAGGATTGTACTATCGTACAAAATTACAACTGCTTAAAGGGACACAGGAGGTTAGCTCCGTGATTGTGAAAACTGACACAAGTGGTTAACTCTCAACCCCCATGTAACAATTTTACTTTTCAAATGATTACTTATGAGCAGTAGTAGCCTTTTGTGTAATGTTGATTGGTATAAGAGTAACACAAAATGATGGGGGCCCCTAAGTTCATCCCTCCGATGCATCGACAAACTCAGATGTTGTTTCTATTCTAAACATTGAATACCATATTGGCCCGAATTTAAGACGGCCTCTTACTTTTCAGAAAAAATACATTTTAAAAATGTATTACATGTACAGTAAACCAAAAGATGTATAAGGGGGGAACTTTATCAAGAAGATATGTAGCCTAAAATTTAAGCAAAGAATGGGGAGGAAATAAGTTTATTTAAATTTTTTTTAAACTTACCATTAGTCAGTGGTACAGTTTTTGGATGCAGTAAACTGTGATACAGTTGTTTGTAATCCAAACAATTAAATATGTACTCCAGAAGTCCATAGTAATACCACAATAACTTTTGACCTATATTTTACATATGAAACACATATGTAAAATATAGGTAAACTATATGGATTTGTGGTTATGAATAGTTCACTTACACAAAAGTTGTCGATACACAGTGGAATTTTTCACATTTGTTCCAGTTAGTACGGTCCTATAAATCTTTAGTCTATAGACTAACTTAGTCCTGTGCTTTAGTATCCTCTAGAGGGCAGCAGCAGTTAATTTGGGTTCGTTGCAATTGAGAACATTTTTAGTACGCAGCTGAGGACTATCTTGAGCTGCCAAGTTTGTTGCAATTGGTATTTAACTTGCGTACTAGTTTAGTACGGACCTCCGTAATAACCATGGGATCATCCCCAGTTAGTACACTGCTTTCAGTTCATTGCAACTGACCCACAGGCACTGCCCTGTTAAAACCCTACCTCTGTTTTTGGAGTGCTGTTTATTTAACACAAGAAGACAGTGTGAAAAGTCTCAAAAGTGGCAAAGAATACCTCACTTCACCACAATATATATTGTCGGACAGTGATTTCAAATAAATATGTCAGTCTGATGCTGACAAGTGCTACATTTTCCAGTAAGGTTTGAAAACATAGTTCAGGTTTGTACCGGGTCTGGAACAGGGTAGGTCTGTGACCTACAGTTACCGCTGAAGCAGTATATAGAGATGCCCACCAATAGCTTCTGGCAAACTGACACAGTCCGAACACTGAGGGAAGCCTGCTGTTAGAGCCCTAACAACTTCGTAAGGATACTGCAAGCAGGCACCAAGGCGGCAACAAAACACTGCGGGAGGGACTGCAACTTGAAGCAGTCTGACCCGACACAGAGCTAGTGAGTGTAGTGTATTGGTGTGGTGACCTTGTTCACTGTTCAGTACGTATACCGGATGTGAACGGAGTAGGTCTGTGACCTACAGTTACCCACAGAAGCAGTATATAGGGATGCCCACCTATATCACTTCTGGCCACCCCAAGCAGTCCGAACGTACAGAAGACTAAGGAAAGCCCACTGTTAGAGCCTTAACAACTTTGTACGGATGCTGCAAGCAGGCACCAACGGCAATGAGACACTGTGGGTGAGACTGCAAGCAGTCTAACCTGAAGCGCGTGTCTCGGTTGCAGGACTGCTGAGCCCAGCAGCTGTATTGATGTTTCTGTAACAAACAGAAAAAAACACACACAAAACAGTAATAATACAATTACAATTTAAAATATATCAAATTCGTTGACAAAAACTAAACTTTTAATTTCAACTTAAACGATACTAGCAGCCTGTGAGAGAGCACAAGTCAACCGACTTAGGTTGCTTGATCCCTGGGAAGGGGCAACAGGAGCTGCCGGCTTCGCCCGGGGCACAAGACGCACTGCGGGACGTAACAAGAGCAACAGGCTGAGTGTACAAATTATGTGTAGTCATTACTAATACCACATTAATAATAATATTGCTTTTAAAGTGTAATACACAAAGCGACTAAGCAGATATAAGTAACGTGTTAACTGTCCATAGCTCTCCCGTCAGGTTCAGATGAAAGGAAAAATTATGACGAGATCTGTGTGTGCAGTCCATATATGCCCTCGGGGGCAGGCATGACTGCCTCACAGGATCTGACGAGCAGCTTTGATATATCTATTCAGGTTTCAGGATCTTTAGGAAATAAATACCCATTAGGTAATGGTTACATTTCGTACTTGATAGAGGTAACACAATTACTGGTGCTCCAGCCTTATAGAAACGTGGTACTCAAACTAGCCCATAGCCATTTGTTTGGAGCACATCTGGGGGGTAAAAAAAAAAAAAAAAAAACACATGCTTTAAAAAGGTTTTATTGGATCGGGATATACTGTATAAGGAAATAGCGCAATACTGTCTCAGATGTTCAGACTGCCAGTTAACGAGTCCAATCCCTTTAATTCCCTTCCCCTACCGGTCAGGGCCGGCGCCAGGTTTCTGTAGGCCCTGGGCAAAGGACTTCCAGGGGGCCCCATAAAATCATATAATTATAATAGGCGTTTAGGCGTTATGATAATAGACGTTATGATGATAATAAGATGTTATGATAATGATGTTGTGGCAAGGCAGAAGTCCTGCACGTGTAAATAAATATCATTTGTAAATAACATGTGTAAATATAAAATGTGTAATTATGAAAAAGTGTGTGCTAGATATGGCAGGGCTGGAAGTTAAGATTCCAGCCCTGGTTGTTTTGGGTGTATTTGTGGTGATGGTTGGCAGTGATATAGTTAATTCCTATCCCTGCCAAATACATGTGCAGAATGTGGCCAGGTGTTGATTGAATTATTAGACCTACCACCGTTAACAATAACCGAACAATTTTTTCTGCTCTGTGCTTGTAGTGTCAAATAAAGATAAGGTGACAGCAGAAATTAGCATAAGGGCCCACTGTTTTACTTAGATCCTTGAAGAACGAGAAGCCACATAGTCTAACGCTTCTACTAATACGCAATAATAAACCATTCTGTTTTACTTATCACAAAACTGTTTAATCACTAATGTGTTATACACAATTTAATTATTTATGTTTGAGGATTGTTTCATAATAAATCATGTTCATAATTCACTGAAATGTTTGTGTGTATATATATATATATATATACTTTAGTGTGTTTCGTTACTGTGAATTTATCTCTTCGAATATTTTTCAGCCAAATTACTCTAGTCTCGTTATGCATGGGAAATGAATGAAAACTTACTGTTGAATTGTACCGTGCTGATGCTGAGCATAACGGGACACAGAAGTGATCACTGCAGTTGCCTTCTCAGTGTTGATATTTAAATGCTTTTGTAGTTGTGCCTGAACTACAACTCATCCTTTTTCTCTCAGAAATTAAACAAACAAGTAAAAAAAAAATATTTAAAAACCATTCAACACTGCAAAGGAAAAGATGTAAACAGGATTTCAAATAAACCGCTCATTCGCTGGAAATTGAGATACCAGTATCCTGAAATGTGACGTCATAGCTTTACAAAGTACTGAGGAGGCCATTAGCCAACAGGGAGTGAGAAGAGGCGGGACTAAGGGAACAGGACGCAAGCAGGAAAAGAGAAAAGAAAAAAGGGGAGATCTGAAACATTTAACTGCACTGCACGCAAAAAGTTTAGTTCAGTGAAAGCCCTATAGGCTGCTTGAGTAGGATAGCTGGCACAGAAATATTACATTTACTCATATTTGCAATTTTATCTCTGTATGTGTGTGGGCCCCTGTGACAGAAACAGAATGATTCTTGGTGGTAAATCTCCCTCCCAACCTGTGAGGGTGCTAAGTAAAGGGAACAGAGTGCCCTGGACTGGATGGCCTGACAATTAATTCCCTGGGTTAAAGGGAAGTCGGTCATCTAGAAAGGGGGGCGGAGCTCTGGTACACTAAATCATCGACCCGGAAGGGAAACGATGTGGCAGCCGTGGATTCGAGGAGCGGATGCAATCGTTAACCAAGGGGTCATGAGTGACGGTACAAATAGAGGACGGATCAACGTGATCTGTTCCTTTGTTTATGGTTAAGGAATGACCCGGAAGGACCAGTATTTGTGTAACGTACTGTGAGGGTTTTGTTTGTTTGTCTCTAATTGTTACTTATTATTATTAGTAGAAGGCTAACACGTTCCGGAGTTGTCATCAGAGGCCAGCATTAACCCAGACATCACTGCACTTGTATCACGATATATATTGTATTTGCACCACGAGCACTACAGCATGCACCCAGGACTGGTGACCGTGTTTGTATATTGTGTGTGTAAATTGACTGTGTTTATTATTTGGGACTGCAAACCTGTTTTATAGAACAGTGCAATATACATTGCTGTGTATTGCCTGGGATTATTGTTGAAGGTCACCGGACCAGGATTACAAAAATAATTACAAAATAAATAGTTACTGATTGGATTATCACTGTCTATCTCTTCCTTGCACACCGCATCACTCCTACACCTGTACCCTGCTAACCACTTTCAATCAATCAATCAATCTTTATTTTATATAGCGCCTTTCATAGTGGGCCCCATCACAAAGTGCTTTACAAGATGCAGTAACAACAAGAAAATCCATAATACACTAAATACAGAGAAATGCATAATACATTATATACAGTAAAAAGAAAAAGCATAATACAGATCAAAAGACGGTCAGGGCCGCAATACTACATACTCTGGAGGCCGTCAGATTTGTAATAACTTCAATGAAGGAACCTGTCCTATTCCGCCTGTTACTTCCGCTCACCATAATTCCACCATACCCAGCATCAATAGTTTAATCCCTCATGAAGATTTCTCCCTGCAATATGCAAAAATCGACCACGCCATATCCTTAATTAAAATTGCTGGGAAAAACACATGGCTGGCTAAAGCCAATTTATGTCAAACGCATTTAAAATCATGCCCATTGATCCTGCCCTCTGGCACCTCTTCGGAGTACAGTGGCGTTTCAAATTTTACTTTTCTGTTCGCCTGACGTTCAGCTGCAGAAGCAGCCGCATGACCCAAGATATTCGACACCCTGTCAGAAGTGCTGTGCTGGATCCTCCATAACTACTACATTCCTTTTCTGCTGCATCTCCTGGATGATTTTCTTCTCATTGATTTTCCCCACGCTCCCCCTGCCCAGAACCTAACGATCCTCAAATCGTTATTTTCAAATCTCGGCATCCCCCTAGCATCAGAAAAGACCTTAGGTCCTCTCACTTCCATCGAGTTTCTAGGCTTCACCCCGGATTCCCAATCTTTTTCAGCCTCGCCTCCCTGGGGGAGAAAAAAAAAATTAAATAAATCGTATTGTATCTATTATTTCCACTTTTCTGTCTGGTTCCCCTCCTACCAAACGTAATCTCCTGTCCCTCCTAGGCCATTTAAACTACGCAATGAGGATAATTCTTCAAGGAAGAGCTTTCATCTCCTATCTTCTTCTCTTGATCACTCCCATTGATTACCTCAACTTATGGATCCTTTTTGCTGCAAGGAACTCCACCTGTGGGAGCTCCTACTAAAAGAATGGAAAGGCATTACTTTCTTTTACAATGACTGTCTCCTGCTGCACGAAGACATTCAACTGTTCACAGATGCAGCTCCCTCTCTCTGCTTTGAAGGATACTACAAGGGAACATGGTTTTCTGCTCCATGGCCAGAAGAATTCAGCACCATTCCTATACCCGATCACTCCTCGTCATTGTACGAAATGTATCCAGTTGCTGTAGCCACATTCTCGGCCACCTGAATGTAATTGCCGATTCTCTTTCTCGTTTCCAAATACAGAGATTTAGAGCATTAGCTCCCGAAGCCAACCTCCTGCCAACTCAGATTCCTCCCTTTTCAGCCACCCGCTGCTTTCCCTAATTCTGCAGGCTCAAGAAACAACTCTTCTCAGCATTGCTCCCCGCTCACTACAAATGTAGTGGTCATCCTGGAATTGCTTTAAAAATGTTCACATTGCATTCAACATGCCTTTCATTTTCAATGCACATAGTATCATCCTATATTATGTCCCTTAAGAATAGAGCTGTAAGAGTTTCCTCCATCAAAATTTCAATTTCCGCCATCCAGTTTTTCCACAAACTCATTTTCGGCGCCCCCAACTCTACATTCAACAACTCACAAATTTCACTAATTCTGAAAGGGCTTCAATGATCAGAATCTGCTTCTCCCCCTGCTTGAATCTGAATCTCATTCATCTGCTCTGGCTACTCCTCCTGGTTTTTAGATAAAACCTTAGAAGCCCCTTTTTCTCTTAGCCTTTTTGGGTTCCTTCAGTGCTCAGAGTCTACATCACACTCAAATAAATTCAACCCCCAGATTCACCCCTGCATCTCCAACCTAGCAATCACCTCATCTGATACCTTTTCCTTCCTGCTCAAAAGAAATAAAACTGACCAGGAAGATTAGGGACCCCTTTCCTATTTGTTTTTAAATTAAATTCCCATGTTAGACCATATGACCCCTTTCTCTCTTATCCATCTCCGTCTTTCTCAGGGCACATCACCCTCAGACCCGCTGTTTCATGAAAACGGAACAATCGTCACCCAACATTGGTTCTTTCATCTTTGCCAGATTCTTTACAGGTCCGGATTCGCAGCTGAGCAGTTCTCTGGTCATTCTTTTAGAATCGTAGCAGCTTCTCACCACGGTGTTCCAGACTCCCTTATCAAACGGTTAGGTTGTTGGTCCTCCAGTGCTTGGAACAAATTTTACAGATCCTAAAAATGCTTTTACAAAAATTGCTCTTAAGCGTTAGTAACCTGCCCGGATTCCCAGAGGTTTATTTCCTGTGCTCTGATGATCATTTGTTAAAGGTTGGCTAAACCTTCAAGTGGACTACATTCAATACTAATTGTGGCATTGAGACCGGCTTGTTCTTTTTGTGGGTCTCAGTCTCGTCCAGTCGGCCAGGCAGCGAGCCCTCAAACCAAGTTAGGTTTTATGCCAAATTAATGTGTATATACAACATACTTCTCTGTAAAATCGCATACTCTGCATTCTCCACAATAAATATTTGTACTAAAACATTTTGTGATTGGTATATTATGTGATTAAAAACTGTGTTTGATACAGGCAAGTGGTTTAGCCGTCCTGTGTTAGTTAACGAAAACTGTGTACAGTTAGTTAGCTCTCCAAAAGGAGATAGGTGTTTGTTTTCTTGTTTGTAAATATTGTAAATAAAACCATGTTTGTTCATGTACTTATATATATATATATATATATATATATATATATATATATATATATATATATATAATAGTAAATATAGACTGGAGAGGAGGGCTATAGTAGAAAATTATTGACCCGAGGGAAGACTATTGTTACTGACAGGGGGTTATAAAGCCCGAAGCTGCAGGCATTGCACCCTGGAGGTAACAATAGTCTTCCTGAGGGTCATTTCATTTCCCACTATTACCTGAGTCAGCAGTACATGTTTAATATATGAGTCAGTCAAAATAATAATAAGGTTGAATAGTAAATATGACTTTAAATACTGTAAAACCATAAATATTTGCTTTTATTATGTGTTTTTCACATATGAAAAGAAAATGTAAACATTTTTGGAATGAATATCTTAGTGCTGTACATATAATGAAGTAATACACTCCTACCAGTGCAACAGGTCACCAACACTTTTGGGGCAAAATGAGTTTTATGGGTGTGATTCGCCAAATATTTTGGTCGCAAAATTTATGGCTTTACAGTATTTTGATTAAATATAGCTGATACAGCATAAGTAAATAACTAAATAACATAAATAACAGAAAATGTTTTTGACATTCATACCGCATGTTTTTTTTCTTTCTTTTGTAGTATGTTTTGTAATTAATTTTCTGTCACAGAATCGCTGTTCAGCAGTTTTTTCATTCAGCCATTTTTATCTTGTTGTTTAGGAGTGGAGGTGGAGGGCGTTCCTTTGAAAAGGGGTGAGACTGACAGTGATGTGAACCAATCACATAACAGACTGGTAGTGTAAGGATGTAAGGGCAATAGCTCAATCTATTTTTCCACCTATGATGAGGTTTTAAACAATCAAGGTGTAATGAGGGATTATAACAGTTACATATTTCAAAAATTGAATAGCAATATAAATATTTGAAATGTGAAATGCTTCAGTCATTTATATTTGTGTGTGTTTTTGCCTTCGGTTTGGGACTAAATGCACTTTTCTTTGGGTCCTCTTGTTTAACCATTGTGTGAGTCCGATGGATAAATTAATAAAACACAAATAAACATTTTGTTGTGTCCTTGAATATTGTTGTTGATAATTCATTTACATTCACAAAATAAAATCCAGGAGTCCAAAGGACTCACTTTGCTAGTTCTTAAAACCAGTCAGTCCAGCAGATGATGGCAATTTGTGTTATAAGGTATAGATAATGATCAGTAGACAGAACAAATCACTAATCAGAGCAGAGTATGGTCCCAACTGTATTGAATTAGCGAGAGTCTACTTTACTTACAAATAGAAAGTATGGAGCTTCTGTTAGTTTTGTTATTTTCTTTCTAAAAGATCAGTCTGTAAGATGACACCGACAACTGAAAAGTAGCAAACCTCTTGACAGTGTCATTTCCTCACACATATTTATAATATATAAAAGTATAAAAAGTTTCAAATTACCAAAAAAAGTTAATATATGTTTTCATTGGTGCTTCTAACCTCCACTTAACCCAATGGTTTATTTTTACGTCAAACAATCTTTACTTTACACTTTAAACTTTAGTGGAACGTTCTGTTTAATATCACATGCTACTTGACATATTATGCAAGTTTACTTTGAAAGAATGACTAATATGTAAATGTATTGTTTCAAAAACAGAACCATTTCCTGCATGAATGAACCTGGGCTCTAATCAGTCCTAGAATCTTAGAAGAGCATGACCGTATTCCTCACCTCTCCATCGTGCCGTTGTTGATATTACTCATCATACTTTTTCTTTCATTTTGTCCGATCTTGTTATCTGTGGTTGGATTTGCTTTTGCTAAAATACAATAACTGTAGTTATTAAAGTGCATTTTACTTTAGAAGAGATTACATTACCAAGTACTGCTAAGAAAAACAGGACATAGCTTTAATGTACTTTACTGTTGCATGCCAACACAATACCTCTCCCCCACACACACTAATGTGCTTGGGGGGCAAGGAATGGCAAAGACATGGGACCACTGCATTTGTTCCCCTGTAGAACAGGTGCAAGCATCTCCCAAGAAGGATACAATTGCAGGGTTTTAGGTGCAAAAAACAAATGTTATCAAATATCTAAAAATAGTAAACCTTTTAATTTGCAGGTTCTTACTTTACAATGTGTTACTAGGTATTACTAATACCTGTATACAATATTATTTAAATACATATTTAATCTTACATGTTTGTAAATGACCTATAACTGCTGCAATTCAACTTACGTCTGTGATTTGGTTGTTTGGTGTCTAAGCAATCATTTGCCTCATGATTGCCATTAATGCAGCAATTATATTTCATACCATTTGTACAGCCCATACCTTTTTCACAGTTTAATAATAAAAAGATGTATAATTTTATTTCAAATTAAGTGAATTATAGGTATTTCTAGGCTTTATTATTTTACATGGCCATTTTCAAGTCCGGATTAGAGACATGATCTTTAGAATGCAAGGTACTTCATATTAATCTGGTCAGCTAATTTCTACAGACAGCACTTACCGGTAATAGGTTAACCTTTATACCTTTTTTACACTTAAAATTTGAACCATGACTGGCTTTGGGACAGCTGGGTATAAAGTTTGTTATCAGTGGTTTTTACAATTCACTTTGTATAGAGCTGTCCCTGCCATCACATGAGCATGCATGCTTAATTTCATAGTTCTTGTTCCACCTGTTTTTTTTTTTTATTATTTCAATCAGCAGCCCACATTTTCTGGGCTTTTCACAGTGGTGGGTATTGCTAAACTATGTAAGCTAGAAGTTTAACAAAAAAATAAATACAAATTTAAACAAAATACTTGCCAAAAAAAGAGCATACTTAAGGCAATGGATATTCATGCATCAAATTATGGTTAAGCCTGTGAGCTGCAGGTGTCAGGAGTACCCTTATGTTGAACTGATCTCTCTTATTAAACAGACTGCTATGTTCTTTTATCTTCATAATAGCAAAGCACAAAAAGTAAAAAAAAAAAAAAAGGTTCTTAAAACCACATCACCACGTTGTAGGTCTCCATTCAAACAGTTTTTAAAAACATAGGGGCCAACATAAAATTGAAAATCCAAGGCCAGACATTTCAGAAAACATAGCTTGTAAAAGTAAATAATGGTATCGCCAGAAAAGATTTGAAACAAGGAACACTAGTACTGTACCCTTACTAAATGATCTTCAATGGTACTGCAGAGGCATGGCATAGTACAGGATACAGCATTTAAATGAGTTAAAATGAATGTAGCCTCTCTGATCTGCATACGACCCTCTTCCCAGAAGCTCTCAGAGCTGGCTCAATATACAGATATAGAGACATCATTTTGAATGGAGATTTCTACAGCAAGACTTGCTTGGGCATCTGATCAGCCCATCTGTGTTAAAATTATGTGTTTTTGTTATGTTGTTAAATGTATTTGTATTTGAATTATTTACAATAAAATATAATATTATCTGGTAAGCAATTTTTCAAATGGTTCATCCAGTTGATATTTCCCATATCACACGGACGTGGCATATTAATACCAGCAACAGAGCGCTACCCCAGTGTGAGCTGTCAAACAGCAACACATTTTCACAATTCTCTAGTGTACTTGATAAAGAAAACCCTTCAGAGCCCTCCACATCCAGTGAAAATCAGGTAAATCCAAGAGAAACCCATGTTTCCAACATCAAAACTACCTTGGCAACAGGCTCTCATCATTCAATCTTCGGGCCAAACTTTTATTCACCATAAACATCTTTAAATCGGCCAACTGAAAAATCTCCCATCCACAGACAAAGATTATTATTTGTTCATTTAGCAGATGCCTTTATCCAAGGCGATTTACAGAGACTAGGGTGTGTGAACTATACATCAGCTGCAGAGTCACTTACAACAACATCTCACCGGAAAAATTGAGTACAAAGTTGTTACGTGACTTGCTCAAGGTCACATAACGAGTGAGTGAGTTGGGATTTGAACCAGGGACCTCCTGGTTACAAGCCCTTTTCTTTAACCACTGGACCACACAGCCTCCTGATGCTTTCTAATACACTTTGATTCTGATTGAAGGTAAGCCACTTCTCACAAAAAGGTACACAAATGTTAGCAAGCACAAACACCCTCAGAACAAACTAGTGAACATAAAAATGGCAAAATAGTTGTATATATAAAAAAAACGTGAAGGCGGGTCATTTTAACACGCTCCCTAACTTATCTTTCAGCCTTCTCGAAAAGAAAAAAATAATTGCCACGGGAACCTGACTGCAAAAAAAAAAAAAAAAAGCAGTACTGTCAGTGAGCACAGCTGAAAACCCAAAGGAAACCCAAGTTTAAACTCTTCACTTTGGTTACAATCATGTTATAACTCCTAGTACAAACCATTGCAATTGCGGTTTTCTCTGTACTGTCTCACATAATGCAAACCTTATTTACAATTTTGTTCAAGTTTTCAAAATTGTTACTATTTTAAATACAATTATTATGCAGTTCACTCTCTGTCTAATAACTCACTGACATAAACTACGTAAGGTAAGCCCCCAACAACAAGCAACCGAGAACTTTAGAACTGGCAGGAAAAAATTTGCTCACCAGAGATTATAAAAAATACTGCACAGGGTTGTGTGTGACAAATAACAATTGAATTCCCGCCCTCGGGTGTACATTCCATTCTCATAACACACACCACCCCATGCAGTATTCTATATGTATTCAGTTTATACTTATGTAGCAGGTTTTAACCTTTTCCAAGGTAGGGGACAGACACCTTGTTGTTAAAGGATTTTTCCACAGACCAGCCTACCAACTTGGGACCAAATAAATATTTATTTATACTATAAACGATACCAGTACTGCTACATTAGATATTGAGAAATAATACATTCGTAAAACTTTAGCATACTTTACTATTGTGCAAAATGTAATTGCAATAGTAAACGGCAATATGTGGTTGTGCAGTAGCAGTGAGAAATACTTAATCTTCTGAATTGATCAATTATTTGCATTTGGAATCTGTTAGGTGACAAAACCCTGGTGAAGCACAAGTAGGCAAGATGTTCCCAGAAGAATTAACTAAAAGGTTTGAAAATAGCTTCATGTTGCTCATTGTGTCAATATCAATAACTTGTTTGTTGTGATGGGTGTTTTTTTAAACACCCCAAATGTGAAAAAAAATACAGAGAGAATGCACTGAAGGTAAGATTTAAAGTAATATTTTATTATATTTATCAACTTGAACAGATGCTTCATTTTTCAGTGTGGGCCAATACCTGCACCTGAGACCAATTAAGACCTGTCATCAGTTATGTAGATCTGACTGATGAGAGCACTGACACGACTTTCATCTTGTTCATATCAGAAAAAAAAAAAAAAACTATAAAAAGATTCCTAGAGTTTCCCTGTGCAGTGGCCTGCATCTGTGCATGACTGTTTTCTACATTGTTTTGAACTGCCTAACAAAAGCTCCTGGCAGTTAATGCTGGGAGGAATCAATTTCCATCCATTGCCATTGTCTTTGCTCTTGCTTCATTTTTTTGGACGAAACATGATACAGTTTTCTAAAGGAATTAAGTTTTATTGCATGTGAAATCTCGCTGGCAAGTGAAGGTTCACTCTTGGATATGGATATAGGTTTATTTTTTTATTTCTGATTCTGTACTCTATATTATAACTAAAGTTTGTTTGTCAAATGAATAGCTTGTTATGCTTTGCTCCTTGTAAAATATTTTGCCGAGGATGGCCGGTGTGGTTGAGTTGATTAGCCACACATTTTTAGATAATTAAATCCAGCAGGGGCAACCACAATAGTGTCTCAGTTTACTTGTTAAAGTGCCTAGCACATGACAAAAAAAAAAAAAAAAAAAACTTGTTAAAACTTTTCAGCCCATCAAGTTGACATGGATTAAATCGAAAAGCTGGTAAAATTGATAGCAATCCGATGGTTACTGCCATGTGTATGCTGTCTGCACCTCTACAATGACCTAAGCATTGACATGATGTGGACTTGATCCACGATTCTCAGCATGACCCACACACACACACACACACACACACACACACAAAAAAACACACACACACACACATGCATGCACGCACGCAAACACGCACACACACACACACACGCACACACACACGCACGCGCACACACACACACACACAAAAAAAAAAACACACACACACACACACACACACATGCATGCACGCACGCAAACACGCACGCACACACACACGCACACACACACACGCACACACACACACACACAAACAAAAACACACACACACACACGCACACACACACACGCATGCACGCACGCACACATGCACGCACACAAACACGCACGCACACACACACACACACACACACACGCACACACGCACGCACACACACACACAAACAAAAAAAAACACACACACACACGCACGCACGCACACACACACACAAACAAACGCACACACACACACACACGCACGCACACACACACACACACAAACACACAGACTCGTCTCTTCTTCCAGCTGAACAACATTCATGTCCTGACATGGGCAGATCTTTCTCCCAAGCTGTCCCCAGTTGAACACTTTGGGAAGGGTTTAGGGGGTAGGGTTAGGTTAGGGGGTAGGGTTAGGGTTAGAGGGACACAAGCACAATCAGAGCTACAGTAGTGTTGTGTTACAATAGTCATAAGTTTGATACCAATTTCATAGATTTCTCATAAAGTTCTCTTTGTATATAAAGGCACAGTGGTTGTCTTCACTATTTTTGTGAATGACAAAAATGTACTACGCATTTTATGAACTAGAAATAAGTCACCACAATTTACCTAATACACACATTATTCATTTGTTTTGTTGGCATTTCAGATAATATACAATGCCACATTGTGTCTTGTGTATGTCTGTATGTTTGTAGTTCTAGGCTGTGTAACTCAGTGTGAGATCATTCTGAGCACAGTAGAGAGTCAATTATGCCAACTAATTGGGACCGATACTAGTTCGCATAATCAATTTGTATAGATATTCGAACATGTATTACAGTTTTTCTCAATTGCTTAAACACATTTCCTGAAACACTATTCACATTTTCAACAGTTAACACAAACCCCACAACAGTAACATATTTTGCAAAACACTATATCATT
Organism: Huso huso; assembly: GCA_036884735.1. Taxonomy (NCBI): domain Eukaryota; kingdom Metazoa; phylum Chordata; class Actinopteri; order Acipenseriformes; family Acipenseridae; genus Huso; species Huso huso. The sequence continues at coordinate 63,282,093 of CM072666.1, read as the reverse complement.
TATGATTGCTTTGACACATAATTCAAATGTCAGGTACATTTTTGCAAAACTCTAAATACAAATCTCAGCACTTGACACAAAAGTCTATCAAGTATGTCTTGTTAAACAAAACAAATTAATTTGTTCACAGTTGAAAGCAACCACTCCCAAATCTGTTTATCTTTCTCTCATTGGTAGAAATCCTAATTTCTAAATTGTTCAATCAATTATCACTGCTGAAAAACACTTATAGATGCGTCTACCAGGAAGTTGATGATGAAAAATGGATCAGCAAATTAGACAGGAGCCACAACCTGGAGGTGCCAAAGGAAGAGGGGTCCGTATGCGAGGTGGGAGAGCTGGAGAAAGGGGATCCCCACCCTTGGACCATACAACACTGTTCGCCTTTTGGCATTTTTGGATGCTCTCTATAACAGCCTTATACCTGTTGAGGAGAGGGAGCAAGTGAGAGCTGACTTGCCAACCTATGTGGTGGTGTGGGACAATGTCAGTTTCCACCACTCTGCTCTGGTGAGGCAGTGGTTTGCAGCACACCATCGCATGATGATGGAATTCCTCCCACCCTACTCCCCCTTCCTGAACCCTATTGAGGAGTTCTTCTCAGCATGGAGATGGAAGGTGTATGATAACCATCCTCACGACCAAATGTCACTGCTGGATGCAATGAACAGGATGTGAAGCCATCACAGCAGAAGATTGCAGGGGATGGATGTGTCATGCCAGATGATTTTATCCACGCTGCATTGCAAGGGAGGACATTAGATGCGATGTCGATGAAAATTTGTGGCCAAACAGAGAAGAGAATGGCTGGTCCCTGAAGTCCCTTTTGAATTCAAATAGAAATCTCTATTGTTCTTTTGTTTTTCTATTCTTCAGTATACTTTTTCGCCTTATTGGATTTGAACAGAATTTACAGAATGCAATATTGTTTTTTTTTTCATTTACATACTGCACAATATGTAAATTGACATTTCTGGATGTAAAATATATGGAGCCTTGTTCCAAAATAAAACTTTTTTGTTGATATAACATTGTGTGTGTGGTAACATGCTTACAGTATTTACAGTAACAAAGTTTCAAGTTGACTACAGCATGAGGGCGCTTGTATTTAGAATTTCATGTCATATTGAAGCTTATACTTAGTATTTTTTTAGCCTTTGTTTAAATACTGATAAGGTGAGCTTTTCATTTTATGACATTGTTGTACTGTTTGATGTACTTATTTGATTTTGAAACATGTGTACTATATTTTGATAGTCTTAGTGCATTTTGCAGTTGATATGTGTCGTTTTGCAAAATACAATACTGTTGTGGGGTTTGTGTTAACTGTTTTGAAAATGTGAATAGCGTTTCAGGAAATGTGTTTAAGCAATTGAGAAAAACTGTAATAACAGTTACTGTACTTTTTACAGTATTTCTCAACTGCTTGAAAGCATTTTTTGAAACTATGGTGCTGCTTTTTGAAATATTTGACACAAGACACAAAAATCTGTTGCAGTTTGCAAAACAGCAAATGCATTTGCAAAATGTACTTATTTATTCAAAACTGCAAATACATTCAACATAAGCATATAATGCTTTCATAATAATTAATGCAAACATAAATACCTCTTTGGTCAAGCAAACAAAATAAAAATTCTCTCCATCATTCAAATAATCTAATCAAACACAAGCATTCATTTGCAGTCATTTAATCATAAAGATCAAAATAATAAATGAAACCAACAAAAGGTCTATTAGTCAATGTCTCTTCCTACATTTATGTCAGGCCACAAATTTTCATCCACGTCACACAAAATATTTTTTCTGGCCAGACAACGTTGAAAATAATGCCTGGTATGTCGCATCCATGCTTGGCAGGCCTCAGCAGTGATGTCTTCACAGGCTGCATCCATGGCTTCAAGGAGTATGGCCTGGTCAAAGGGACTGCGATCATAAACTTTCCAACGCCAGGCTGAAAAAAATTCCTCAGTAGCATTGAGGAAAGTGGAGTATGGTGGGAGGAACACCATGGACATACGCGGCTGGGCCTGGAACTATTCTTGAACGTGTGCACCATGGTGGAAGCTCACGTTGTCCCAGATGATGACAAAGTCATTAAGTTGTTGCCCCTCCACCACATCCTCTTCCCCCAAGAGCCTGTTAGCAAGTTCATCCAGGAAATTCATCAGTCGGTCCCCATTGTATGAGCCAATGACTGCATGATGATGTATCACCCCACTTTGTCCAATGGCTGCACACAAAGTGATGTAGCCACCTCTTTGTCCTGGGACCTCCACTGTTGCCCGTTGTCCTATTATGTTTTTCCGCGTCTTCTCGTCTTTGCCAGATTGAATCTGGCCTCATCCACAAATACATATTGGTGGGGAGTCACTCTTGAGTCCAGCTCCATGATCCTCTGAAGAAAGATAGAAAGTGCAGTATTACAGTAGTGCAATACACTATGAAAGTATACTGTATAAGGATGGAGGAAAGTTTACATTACAATACATATAGTACGTAATGTGCTCAACACAATGAGGAAAAAATGCCTGTAAAGAAAATATGTAGCGTTTGTATTTACATACCTGAGCATACTGACACCGGAGCTCCTTCACCCTGTCATTGTTCCTGTCATATGGCACCCTGTACACTTGTTTCATGCTTACTGTATTTATCTGCAGTACTCTATCTTGTGGCAATACTGACATTGTAAATATCAGTAAATATGTCATTGTCAGCTATAATCCTCTCTCGGATTTCCCTCAGCCGGATAACATTATTTGCCTGCACCATATTTACAATGGCAGTTTCCTGGTGTTCTGTGAACATGCATCCTCGGCCCTCACTGTGTGGTCTTCTCTCAATCCTAGAGGAGAATGTCCATGAACAACAATGTCCATTACATTACAGGGATTGTACGGTACAGTATGCTGTAGTACAGAAAGTGCATACATGCATAGTGCACAATTACATTACAGTAGTGTTTGTGCTGTGTAGAGATACAGTACGTACCGATTTTCTATCCTCAAGATTCTCATGATAGATGAAACTGTCGATCTGGATAGATTTGGTTGGACTCTTCGGCCAGCTTCAGCCATGCTCAGGCCATGGATGATTACATGGTCCACAATTGTGGCTCTGATTTCATTTGAAACATTTGTTGTTCTGGTATGACTTCTTTGACGACCTTGCGCTCCTCTCCCTCCCCTCACACGCACACCCCTTCCTCTCACTGTTTCTCTCTGAGCTTCCATTTACTTCTGCCTTCCCTGAGGCTTTCCTATATCTCCTTATATAGATGACTTTGGGCTGATTGATCGATTAAGTATTTTGTGCAATTGTGTCTGCACAGTCATTGAAACAATTAACACAAATGGAACTAATTTCCTTAAATTGCGAACAATGTGTGAACAATTTGTAGGCACGCACTCTCAAGTGAATCTTGTATTCACTGATGACATTTGTGTTAAGAGTTGTGCAAAACAGTGCTAAGGATATGCTATTCATGTACAAAGAGTAGAAAGGGATTAGATGTTCTGAAAATGAGTTTCGGAAATTGAAAACTGATGTCATGCGTTAGATATCTTTGACCATAGTTTCCAAAAAAGGGAGTTAGCGGTTGAGAAATACTGTAATAATGTATAGAATAAAGTTAACATACAAGTACTTAGTACACAAGTACCTACTGATGATATATAGCTAGTAACCTATTCTATTACATTAAGCATACCAAATTACAAAGCTTTACAAATCATTAAATTAATGCAATTGAATAAAATTTTAACACCTACAGTTAAGGTAATGAAATACTGTAATTAAACGTACCATATACCAAACTTTGAAAATCATCAAAGAATACAGTTCAGTACAATATACAAACTTTAGGAATCAAAATCAGTATAATGTTTCTATCTTTGATACTTGCTGTTAAATTGAATACAGTTCAGAAAGAATACACAGACAACGGGGTTAGGATTTGACACATTACGTTTATTAAGAACTTTAGGCCCAAAATAAACAGACATACAAAATCATTAAACAAACAAAAATTCAGATTATAATGTTTCTATACTTTGATGACTTGCATCTGTTATACTGTTTGGCATTGTAATAACTAATTAATTATTGCAAACAAAATTAATAAAATAAAAGCCGTGCCTAAATATAAAGCTGCTTTTCACCCGTTTATATACCAACTATACACCAACATTTAACAGAAAAATCAAAGAATGAGATCAGGGCGGGGGGCAAACAAAATTAATAAAATAAAAGCTAGGATTAGACAGATTTTTACTGAGGCAAAAAAAAAAAAAAAAAAAACGTTTAACAAACCTCTTGCAGCTCCTGTTCATGTTACAAAGGTAAAAGTTATCATCTTATAAAGCCTGGAGACTTTTTGCAAACTGCAAAGCAATATTAAGTCCCTTGGATGATGATGTTAATGTTAAATGACCCATATTACTTCAAAGAGTAAAACTAATTGTCTCCCAGCAAAACCACAGCAACCTAAAATGACCATATTCACACTGTCAGAAATATGTGATTTTAAAAGGACAAGAATATAACATCAATATTAATAAGTAGATGGGTTCATACCTTTATTGACTTGCATTTGGTTCACTGCTACTTAAGTTGCCTTACACTGCTGGGACTGGTAACTGCTGCTGACACTGAGACTGGTGCTGACACTGCTGCTGACACTGACTGGTGCTGACACTGCTGACACTGGTGCTGACACTGTGACTGGTGCTGACACTGCTGACACTTTGCTGACACTGACTGGTGCTGACACTGCTGTGACTGGTGCTGACACTGCTGACACTGGTGCTGACACTGTGACTGGTGCTGACACTGCTGGGACTGGTGCTGACACTGTGACTGGTGCTGACACTGCTGGGACTGGTGCTGACACTGTGACTGGTGCTGACACTGCTGGGACTGGTGCTGACAGGACTGGTGCTGACACTGTTGGGACTGGTGCTGACACTGCTGGGACTGGTGGTGTTTGTGTACAATATTTGTATGACTCTATAGTACTTTGACAAGGTATTCACCAATAATAATAATAATAATAATAATAATAATAATAATAATAATAATAATGTGATGTTCCCACCTCTGAACGCTTGATCTCCTTTGAACGTTTACACAGTTTCTCAATCAATTCTAATTTTCTTTTGTCAATATAAATCGACGATAGGAAGTAGTACAGTACTTCAGGCGGGGGAAACCGGTAGCTGAGGTCCCGGTGCTGCCTAGCGCACAGGCCGGGTCACTATAGATGCAAATACACAGCCACTGTGCTAATAAAATGCTATGCTATAGCAGGTAGGGTGATACTTGGATGAGCTGACTGTCCAGTTATTATTATTATTATTATTTGTTTATTTAGCAGACACCTTTATCCAAGGCGACTTACAGAGACTAGGGTGTGTGAACTATGCATCAGCTGCAGAGTCACTTACAACTACGTCTCACCCGAAAGACGGAGCACAAGGAGGTTAAGTGACTTGCTCAGGGTCACACAATGAGTCAGTGGCTGAGGTGGGATTTGAACCGGGGACCTCCTGGTCACAAGCCCTTTTCTTTAACCACTGGACCACACAACCTCCTGTATTTGTGTTCGAAATGGTACATCAACCCTACATCTATAGTTATGTTATATTTATACATTGCTTTAAAGTTATATATTTAATTTAAAACAAAAATGTAGCTAAAAGTAAGACTGCTACACACTTTCACAAAGTTTATCATTTTTGGTCGCAGATTAAAAGGGGAGCTATAAAGAGAATTAAATAAAAACAAAAAACACAATTAAAAAGTTAGATACAAAGACATGCAGTGGGATTGGATTAAGGTCTTGATTATTTTGGGTCCTACATAGAAAGACGCTCAGAATTGTCACAGCAACTTTCATGTGTTTGGTTAGAACCTTTGCAGTAAAGACTATAGTCTGTATAAATATACAAATGTACAACAAAAAGATATAATCTTATATTCTTAATTTAATCAGATTTCTCAGGGATGCATCCTTCCATTTTCAAGACCTCAGGCCAACATTCATATTTATTGGTATCCTTGTTATTCTTGATGTGCTGTTCAAATGGGCTCTTTGTTTTAATTCCTTTTCCTCCAACAAAAATCCAGTTATCCCGAAAGCCCAGGGTGGCAATACTTGTACTTCCTAATTCACCAAGAAGTTTCCGTGCTTCATCATTAAGTTTAGTTGCACCATCATCAAAGGTGGCAATTAACACAACTGTCCTATCCTGGATGGTCTTGAGAAACTCAATTAAAGGCTTCACATCTCCCCCCCACATGTCATAAAACTTTGTATCCATTAATTCTCCAGTTCTACCATTTACTAAAGCTAAATTCAATCCTCTTCCAACATTGTTCTTAACACCACTCATCAACACATGACCTTCCAAGCACATCTTTGGCCCAACAACACTTGCTGCCCCACTTGCCATTTTGAATGCAAAATGCTTCTCCGGACAGGGTTTTGAAAGTCCACATTTATACCTCGGAGGTTTTGTAGAATGTGAATGAGACACAGCTGACCTTGCAAAGATATTTCCTAAACTGCGTGCGAGTCAGCGCAGGGGTGGTAGCGGTGATCTGAGCCTAAAAATAATTGGGCATTTCAAATTGGGGAGAAAATAATAAAAACTAATTGGCAACGACGAAATTATTAGGGGGGAAAAAAACGTATTGCGGCTAAACATCACATTGCGCAAGGGAAAAACAACAAATATAAATGATAAATTCACTTAACATTGATTCTTACCAAGAGTTGGCTTCTTTAGAAAGAAATGTGTAATTGTTTGTTTTTTTCTCCGTTTCATGTTAGTGCTGCACTGTAAACCAGAGTACAGAGTAACTTGGGAAATTGAATAATGAGAAACGTCTTTGTGGCGCAAATTTGACATACCCCAGTGTCTGTACAGCCCGAGATCACAGTAATGTGAAAAAATTAAAAATAATATTTTATATATCTCAATTTTACACTCTTAAAAAATAAAGTGGGTACTTTTGGTTTTTTATCTTTTTTTTTCGTCTTCACAATTAAGAATTAAGCCGATTTTTACCGAGGCGGCCGCCTCGGCTGCCTCAATGGACGCTACGAGCCGGGAGATGACTGTTTTAATTTGTCAACAGCAACAATTTAAAGCACACAATGCTCTATCTAAGGTTTTGGAGGTCTGAATAATTCTGTAACTTCCATTTGCCTCAGTCTGCTTGCCCTTTTTTTTGGCAGGTAAATCTCATAACCATTTTAGCAGCAGAAGCTGCGTGCTTAATACACCACACGTAATTCATCACATGATTACAGGTGCGTTCGGTTGATTAGACAGTACGGTTGATCAAAGATCGGATAATTGACTGCTGTATTTATTATGGTTCAGGTTCAATAGTAATTTACACCCATAGAAATACAAATATAAAAATACATATTTTTGAGAAACGATTTTTAGCATGTGCATATCCATCTGTTTGTCATACTTTTCTCATAAACCTGGATAACCGCTTATTAAATAATGAAACTTAGTATTAACATTATTTAGCATACGTTTTTAGATGTATCAGCTTGTGGGGATATATGCAAGCGTCTCTCCTTCACAGTAACATTTTTACATGATACTGACACCTCATTTGCTTACCTAATGACATCTAGGTCTTAAATACCACATAATCCAATTTTCATTAAACTATTTTTTTGCCATTTCTAATTCTATAATATTCTGTACATACTGCTGATATACGTCTATCATGGTCATCAACTTTTTTGTCATACTAATAGCTTTAATTCTGAATGTACAGTTGTAACGGGGGATGAGTTACTGACATACTTGTTCAAGTAAGATTAATCTTCAGTAGCTGTAATGTATACAGCATGACCTTACGAGACATGGCTTTCTTTGCTTTCATAAAAAAACTAAGCCATGAAACACAATTGAAAAATGTGGTAACATGATTCATATGAGTGACACAGACTTCTTTTATTTCTACAATATTCTGACAAGATGCAAATTACTTTGATTGCTTGTGTGTCACTACCCTCCTGGAGTGCAATTACCTGTGCTCTTCACAATCTGATTGGACAGAGCACTGGGCTGCTTTGCCTGCAAAGCTTAAAAAAAAAAAAAAAAAAAAAGGTTATTGCTGTGGCAGACACTTACTGGTGGAGTCTCTTCTGAAGTCAAGGCAGAGTGGGCAGAATAAGGATAGTCCCATTTGTGGAAAATACATACCCAGAAACATCGAAATAAATGAGGTATGTTTCCACAGGTTTGCAAACTTACATACAGTACTGTACTTAAACAGCATGTTACTTTAAACTTTCAGGAGTGACAGATTATTTTAAAATATTCATTTTTCAATTTATGTGGCATGGCTTTCTACATTATCCTGAAAGCAATTATGGCTAAAGCCTAAATGAAATAAATTTAGCAATTATTTTAGATTTCTGCTTATAACATTTTGAACAACCCTGTTACAGGTCATTTATCCTATTAGTAGATTTTGTAATTGTTTCTTTGTCTGGTATGAGGGATAATCTCATTTCAGAATTGTTCAGAAATGTATTGTCTTCTTTCAAATGTTCAAAGTAAAGCCATCAAGGGTAACAAAGATACAGGTATTTGCTTAGTTTTATACAAGATGGAAATTGTAGGTTAAGTGTGATGGCTTGACAGGTTAAATGTAGCAACTACTGCTAAAGAATTTAGACTTATACTGCACTGTAAATACTATATTTTAGTAACACTAGTAATGTCTTTATTCATTTTATCTGTCAGATTTTTATGTTACATGTGTCTTTTCTGCGACAATACAATTATACATATTTTTACTTACATGAATGAATTAGAATAAAAATAGAATGAAAATTATTATAAACAAATTACCTGCGCCAGAAATTTCACGAAATTTGACGATAATCAATGTTGGTCACTGTAAAAATACAGCAACACAAACATTTCTATGCTTGGTAATATCTGGCTTGTAATAAGTACAAACAATAACAACAAGAAAACTGTCCTAAAGACCTGATTAGGTAAACTTCATGTTTTCTACTATTAATCTTTACCAAACCCGTATTGTGCAATGAAAACATAATAATAAACATGTTCTATTTAGTAAGCTGATGGAACAGGTTTTGTTGGCACTGGAATACAGATTTTATCAATATCTTTATCCCTATTAACATTTCAAAAGACAAAACTTCCTGCTCAGAGCAGTTTGTACAATATGATTGACTGAGATACAATAATTTCCCAATTTGTCGTATTGTGCTCCAGGACTGTATCTGAAAATGTTAAAAGGTGCAGATGAGATTGCCCCACATCGTGATTTTACACCACTGACTGGAATGAGCTGGGATATTAATGATATCAACCTTCCTCAGGTAGGTTACTTCTCTCTGACTGATTCTTCTAGTATCAGTTCATGTATTAATAATTTTTTAACACTATAATCTTATTTGTTTAAACAAAAGGTCAAAGTCAGAAAAAACTATATACAGTTTTCATAATGAAGGACTAAAAAGATTTGGTCCTTTATTTTGACTTCACATTTCAAATAGATATTGATTTTTTTCAAGCTTGTTGAAGTGATGCCTATTTTTGTCTCAAGTAGAGGTTATTGTGACACTGAAAGCAAACTATGGTGTGCAAATAATATATTTTAACACAAAATATATGTTTTAAAAAAAATACATCAAGATTTAATAACCAGGTTATCCTCATTATCCTCATCCTATATTTTCACCTAGCAATATGTTTGTATCAGAGTAAATGGATTTTAGATTAATTAAAGCAAACGCCTGGAAACTGAAACAGCTAAATTAAAAGGTACTTAAAAGGCAGTTGCTGTGATATACCTAAATTACATCATTTGGATCCTGGTTGGAAAATAGCCTGGGGCCTACTCTGTGAGGAAAACACTTGACAATATGCCCCTCATCCCTGTTTATCCACTTATGACTTTTGTATTGCCTGCAAAGTAGTTAATGGCTTCAGCATTGCTACAATTGTCATTCCTATTTTATTAATTGCACAGTGCTATGATTACGTAGTTACTACTTTTACATGGTAATGTAACGCGAAGTACCCTGTAACTGAATGTGAACTTTTTGGTTACATGAATTAGACTTTAAGAAGTAGGAAACAAATTATTACTTAGTAATTTACTGTGTAACACAGTATATGCACTTTCCTATCTGACTTAACTTAACTACACTGTTATTACACTGCAGTTGTATTGTAAAATGATGCTAGCAACTTGTTACACCACAATATGTATAATTATGGTGTCAGAATATAGTAATTACGGTGTAGTTAACGTAAAGTGTATTCCAAATATAGGTAATTCTGAGAACATGAAAAGTCAATCATTGACTTTTACAAGTGCTGTTCAACAAGTTTTGCTTTGGAAAATCCCGTACGCTCAGCTTGCTGTGAAGGTCTCATAAATATCATGTCAATTTGACCTTCCTAGTCTCACTAAGTTACGAGGCGATTACATTTTTAGATGTCTCAGAAATGTGACTGTTTTTAAAATATTGTACAGTACCAAGGAGTTTAATTTAAAAGGCTCACATAATTCAGCTAACGAAGTGTTAAACCAAACAGAACTAAACAAATACGAAACAGGTCTTTCAATTGCATTTTCAACAAGTTAACCAATAAACAATGTAGACATGGCTTGTTTTTATATCAGTTACTGTAACTACTGTATTAACATGATCACATTCAGGGTGAGTTTTCCTAATAAAGACACTTTCTTCGTTAACATGGTTAATATGTTTTATTAAGCTTTAAGACAGTTTTGTATCCTCACAAATTCACATGAATTCAAACAGAACGCAGGTTAATACCATAACGTTATGTTGGAATTTGTAGCTGTTGTTTTAAAATGTTGCACAATTTTGTTTGGAACAACGTGCTTTGTGACCACAAAATGTGGCCAATAATATATTTGAAATGCAAAGTACTGTTAAGCCATTGATACAACAGGCACTCAAAGCTTTTTACTGTAAAGTATTTTAAGTATAAACGTATTTTTAAGATTCATACTGAAAAATAAGAATACAAGCTACTGCATTATATTGGAGCAATACCACAGGATAGTTTTCTAAGGGTCAAACTAATATTACTTAAATTAAATACATGATGGGGTATATTCAATGGATCTAATACATTAAAATATTATCCCTCTTCTGGGTGTTTTTGATATTTTTATAGACAGAAACACTTTTAGGCACTGTAATATTTGATTTGTATAACCTTGATACATAAATGGCCCTATATAAAAGCTGGGGTTTAGATCAATTGTTTTTATATAAGTGTTTGTTATATTATTTAAAAAAATAAAAAATTAAATAGAAAAAATAAAAAAACATCACTTTACACTTTGGGCTAAAAAAACAAAACAAAAAACATTTACATCATCAACAGACCCTTTTTTTTCTCTAAAGGATGTGAAGCAGACAGACAGCTTCCAGGAATGGACAGATTCCTATGAGAAGTACATTTACAGCTCTAATGCCAAACACGCACAGAGACATTTGAGTGGCTGGGCCATGAGAAACACCAACAACCACAATGCTCGCATTCTGAAGAAATCCTGTCTTGGTGTGGTAGTCTGCAGCAATGACTGCACAACAATGGATGGGAGTAAAATACACCTGAGGCCCGCCATCTGTGACAAGGCCAGGCAAAAGCAACAAAGTAAGCACAGACACTTGCGATACTCAGGAGGGGCAAGTTACTATACACAGTGTTAGAGAACATTACTTTACTTGGTGTAACTGAGTTGTGCATATTGTGGCAGTATATTTTTCAACAAAGAAGATTTGTCTTATGAAGATCTGGCTCCCTCCTGCAACACCGCTGATGTTCAGATTGAAATGAATGGCTATTGTGAGAACAGAAAACGAGCAGCGTTGTTGCAGGAGGAAGCATAATCTGGATACACTAATGAATTCATAGGACAAATACTCTTTTTCATGTCAAATGCACCTTAGTGAAAATGTTCAGCTTTATTCCTTGGCTAATGTATAATATAAAATATGAAAACAATTGGATGATGAAAACTATTTTGCCATTATACATGTATCACAGCAAAATTAATACATTTCTTGTAAACACAACATGGTGTTCTGAATCCTCTGCTGATAATGTTGTCCTAGTTGCCAGGAATGGGCTGGAACATTGTCAAATTCCTGTGCTTTCTCCTTTGATCGTATATTTATAAGAGTGAATATATTGTTTCAGAAAAAGGATGCCCAAATTGCCATGCTCCTCTGACTCTATTGTGCTGTAGAGGTCACGGGGGATATCCTGTCACCAACTTTTGGAGACATGAAGGATCTTATATATTTTTTCAGGTGGGTAGTGCGACTAAACAAACTCCAATCAAATGCAAATATGTCTTTGGAAACAAAACACCCTTATGAAGTATTACTAGTAAAAATGCATGTAACCTGTTTTTTTCTTGATAGAGGATTTTGTTTATGGTTAGCAAAGTGGCTTGCAAGAGGGCTATAAAATACCCACTATCCAAAAACATGTGTTAGGTAAATGGAACTTTATTACCACTTATTGAGTTTAGAACCTTTCTATAAAAATATCTACAACAATTCCATATAACAACCATGATCAGAATTCCATTCTGCCCTTTCTGATATGGTTATTTTAAGAATATTCACGCACGTTGGTTACAGAGGGTAGAAAACTGCATCTTCATACATCATTAATTTAATATACTTTTAACCTGAATGTGTAATAGGCACTTTTGGATGAATGAAGATAACAGGGGGGAAAAAAAGATGTATAGCTTCAACTTAAAAAGCCAAAATACACTCTTAGCTCAAATTACAGTTGCTATATCTGTCTTGACATGTCTCTTGTGATCAAACAAATACACCCTACAAAGATGTCTTTACAATGAGGTTAATATTTCTTATTTATTGTTTTAGTCCAAAGGACTGCATGATCATCCAAAGCCTGAATCAAAATTAGAAGCTGAGGCAAGAAAATCAGTTTGCAGAAAACGTACAAGTATCTCATTAAAATCACCAAGTCTCAAAAGAACCCAGGAATCAGAGGTATGAACTAAACTGTGGCAACTCTTTGAACTTACCTGTAACTGTTCAACTTTTGGGTCTGTTTGAATGATTTAAACAGTGGAGGGCCCCCTTTAATCCTGCTGGTGTTTTCCAGTGCACAGTATTATTTAAATAAAAATATCTGTAATAATAACAATAAAAAGGATCATGTATACTTCATTAATGTCACTAGAAAAAAGGTTTTATGAAAATGGACAATTAAAGTACCCATCAAACAATTACAGAATACCACTAAATACTTTATAAATAATGCTCTGATGTCTTCTCCAATTCAGCCTTTTGCAGGTATAATGCCAAGCCAAGAAGCATTTTACCCTGCCATTTCACCCCATTTAGGAGACCACTTCCAGAAAGAGATTGCAGACAGTCTTTGCATCCCTTACCCAAGTGGTTTCAACTTTGGGAAAACTCCTTACACGGTTGACGGCTCAGCTGACATGGACGACATTGGCAGATACTATGGCAGATGCCTACAATATACAGCTGGAAACTACGGTTCGGGGAACTTCACTGGAAACATGAAAACCTGCGATTATAACTATGAATACGGGGACAACTGGAGTAGGATTATCAACTCGCTGAATGCATGCACAAGCAAGCCCATCCTTGGCTATGCACAGGGTTCTGGAAGCTATCCTTACGAAGCAGCGGCTTCACAAAACTTCCTAGATACTCCATTACAGAATAATTACACCATGGTGTCAGAAAAAAGAGCTGCTCTCGCAGGATTTAAGCAGGACTTTGAGCAGAAATGGGGTGAAGACAGCTGTGAAAAGAAACAGACCTGGAACTGTAAGAACAGTTGTATTACTGCTGCCGAATTTGCACTTTGTCAGGAAGATCCATGTTTTGAGAAGAATAATTTAAGCCACCCTTTTTTCTGAAACAAAATATGCAAATATTGGCATTGGTATGCAGTAGATGATATAATTTACTAAGCAGATTAAGCTATAAAGTTAGCGGCCCTTTGGGACCTTGATTCTGGTTTATAACATTATTTAACTTCATTTTTTTGATAGAGATGCGCTGGAGAATGAAGTCCTCTCTATTTATATACATAGAGTAGGGATAGCATGAACTGCAGATATGTTGCCTATTTTCAATTTCTACCAAATGTGTCATGGACTGCTGTCTGCTGAAAATCAAGCAGAAACCACCAAACTCATTTCAAACCCAGCACCCAATAGACACATACACAAAGTTAATGTTAGGTAGTCAAAGCACTAATTACTGTCTGTAAAACCAGCCATTAAATAAGTGTTGGAAATTGTGGTATTACTGTACACATTTAAGTATTAGTAAGTATTTAATTCCGATAATGTAAATATTTATCTGTGATAAATTCTACACTTATTTATAGGAACTGTCTGTCACATATTATAATGTGTTGGTAAGTTTTTGTTTTCTCGTATATACTTCTTCTCATTGAGCCATCTTCTCTATGATTACAAAACATACTTGCCAGTAATGCTCTAGCAGGCAGATAACATGCTTTTCATTTTCTACGAAACGACAAGATGAGTTCCCAGTATAGCAAGTACAGTACTAAAGTGTATTGTAAACATAGTCCTAAGATTTAAGGTGGGAACCAATATTTATATAGTCATTAAGGCTTTCATTTGTACCATTATTATTATTATTTTTTTTACTCAACACATTCCATAATTTTGTAAACTCTACTGTATTGTTACTGTTGTCAAACAAATAAACAAATTACACTTCAAATTCAATAGAAATTTCCATTAAACACAACATGAAATATAAATAAATGGAACCGAGCTACTGTTATTTATTTATTTCTTTAAAATAATAAACCTACTGTAAGGTACCATCTGAAAGAATACTTTTCACCTAGAATATATTGCAATGACTTGGCATGTCAGCAGACTAAGTTGAATGGAAAGGCAGGATATGGATGTGAACCACTAACCTCACAATTCAAAAATGAATGTTTTACTATTCAAATGAAGAACAATCTCTCTAGGTGAGAGGTAAGTGTCTAAAGCTGATATCAATATAATTAACAGCTGGTAGGATGAGATCTGTTGCAATATGTAATCTAGAAGGGAATTTACCCAAGCCAAATTGTTAGGATTATGTAATCATGCAATTCTGAAATTCAGATACGTAAGTATTACAGCTTCGCAGTAAAGCTTTCAACCCATTATTTGAACATTAAGTGAATATTTTATGCATTACAAATTAAACTGGATTGTCAAACTATTTGTTGTTGAACTGCACGATGAATTCAAAGGTCAGGTAAAAAAAAAAGGGATATGACATACAGTAGCTTTTTGGACTTTAAAGCAGATATGGTTTGGTTAGAGATACAATTGTCAGGTACTTAATTCGGTAAAACACATTGGGGTTTGAAATGTGCATAAGACCTGGCTGTAGTTTGTTTTTCTTCATAATTTGCTATCGAGAATCGCTTATCAAACCAGACTATCTGGTTTGATATGCTTTTACATCTAACCAACCTAACAGGTTTATTGACCATAAAACAACACATACTGCCTTTCACTCTGCATATCTGTATTGGGTTCCTTTTCTGCAAATATATGCTTTAAATGTGTATGCAGTGACTCATGTGCAGTGTATCAATTAGCTTCTTCAAGTAGTAACTAAAATAGAACTAAACATGTTCCCTGGCCAATGATAACAAGTGGTTTTATTTATAATCCAGGTCTGGTGACCATAAATAATATTTCCCGGGCAATACCCAGCAATGGGTATTGCACTGTTCTAAATAACGGAATTGCAGTTCCAAATAATAAACACAGTCAATAGTACACACACAATACACAAACACGGTCACCAGTCCTGGGTGAGTGCTGTAGTGCTTGTGGTGCTAAATACAATTATTTGTGGTAACAAGTGAAGTGCTGTCTGGGTTGATGCTGGCCTCTGACGACAGCGCCGGGCATGTTTAGCCATCTACTAAATAACAAGAAACAATTAGAGACAAAACAAACAAAACACTCACGATACGATTTCACAAACACAGGTCCTTCCGGGTTGTTCTTTAACCAACTTCGTCCCCTTTTTGTACCATCACACATGACCCCTTGGTAAACGACTGCAGCCGCTACTCCAATCCGCGGCTGCCACATCATTTCCCTTAGTGCACCAAAGCTCCGTCCTCTTTCTAGATGACCGACTTCCTTTTAACCCTGTGAATGAATTGTCAGGCCAAACAGTCCAGGGTACTCTGTTCCCTTTACTTAGCGCCCTCACAGTTCAGGAGGGAGATTTACCACCAAAGATCATTTTATTTCTGTCACACAGTACAATAGTCATTATAAAAGCATAGGCGCCGGCATAAACTTTTATTGCTGTTGATATAGTTTGGTATTCTTAAATAGATAGGCCTTCCCTATTCAAATATATGTAAATAGTTATAAAGAGAACACCATCTTTCAAATGCAGTGGAACCCCAGAAAGTACACATTTTCTAGGAATGAAATACAACTCATATTTATTGGCGATTAACTCCAATAAAGCCACTTGAATTATTAAATATTTACTATTGTCCCCTCATAAAAACTATTTATTTTTACTGCCAATGCAGACAGAAGGGTGGTTTTCATTTTACCTCCCACAATGTGTTTCTGTATAGTGAAAGCAGACTGGTTTCATATTTCTTAAACGGTATCACATTTGTAGAAAAACATTTGGGAGTTAATACAGGCAATAACTTTCTAATGTATTTATTAGTCGTCCAGGGTATGTATAGTGTTAAACTGTTCAGCAGATTCTAGGATTTTAATTGATTCAGAATACATACAGAAATGTAAACGAGATGGTAAAAATATCTTAGTTTATGGATGCATTATTAAGCGGTCAAATAGAATCTATTAATTATGCTACTAACAGTTATAGATTGTGACAGGACATAATAACACTTGATGGGAATACATATTCTGCAAGTCATTTTGAAACTTTAATATTGGTTCTGGGAGATTATATGTGAAACTGAGAAGGTACATACAAAGTTGACTCCCTGTCACAAAGACGGCCGGAGTGGGTGGTGTCAGACCAGAGCCAGGAAGTAACACACAGAGACTTTGGGGTTTTGGTGAAGCTGAGCGCGTGATCGCGCTCAGCATTTAATCATTAACAGAACAGAAAATAAAAAGGTTTTAACACAAAACACGGGACACGGCACTTCACGCCAAAATAAAGAGACAAACAAAATGGACTATACAGTAAACAAACGGTGCACGGACAGACACACAAACAAACACGGTGAGTTTTAAATAAACAAGTATCGTAATAGCAATTGATATTTAAACTAACTTTTATTTATCCTCTCTCTCTCTCTCTCACCCGTTCTCCACTCACGAACACCCAACACCGAGTGAATGAAATGTGCATCTATATATACTGTTGTGCTGGGATTCAATTACTAATTAATTATTCACTTGAATCCCAGCACGTGAATTAATTCTGTGCAACCCCGTGCTCACATATTACATTTAACCAGCACGTGAAGTGATTTGTGCCCTCCTCGTGCCTAAATACAAATCTACACTTTTAACTCACACGTGAAACACAGACCCGTTTATATCCCGTGTACCAATGACTATACACCAACATTAACACACGCAACATACAACACATAATATGCACACAGGGGCGGGGCACATTGCCACATATACCCCCCCCCTGTGCAAAGCACACATGGCCTCAACGGCCACCTCCCCTTAAAAATCCAGCAGTCCAGGACAAAGTCTCGGGCTGGGAAGGGGGCTTCAGTGGGCCCATGGCTGGCCATGCTGTCAGCACCCCTGCCGGTAGTGGCACGGCTGACAGCCTGTTGGTCCACTCCTGCAGCGAAACTGCTGCTGGGGAAAGTGGTCTCCTGACCTCTCCCCCTGTCTTTGTAGCCGGTAGCTCCCTTTGGTGGGGCTCCGACCACAGTACTGCCGGGCAGCGAAGAAGCTGCAGTGGGAGCAGGTCTCCGGACCTCCCCACGATCTCCGCAGCGAAACTGCTGCAGTGGGAGCAGGTCTCCGGACCTCCCCCCCATCTCCGGCGGCGAAACTGCTGCTGGGGTTGGTGGTCTCCAGACCTCCTCCCCTTCTTCGCGTGGCCGACAGCTCCCCTTTCTGGGGCTCCGGCCACCGTACTCCCTGTGGTGGAGGTGCGGGAAGCAGAGACAGCTCCTGCTGCTCTGCTTCTGGCGGTGGTGGAGGCAGAGGCAGCTCCTGCTCCTCTGCTCCTGGCGGTGGTGGAGGCAGAGGCAGCTCCTGCTCCTCGTGGAGGTGGAGGCAGAGGCAGCTCCTGCTCCTCTGCTCCTAGTGGAGGAAGCGGTGGAGGTGGCGGAGGCAGAGGCAGCTCCTGCTGCTCTGCTGCGGTGGAGGCAGAGGCCATGGGGCTGATGCTGGCCACTCAGAGGGAGGCTGTGGCGGTTGGGCTGGTGTGCCCGTGCTCCCTTCAGCAGCATAAATAGAGGCTGCTGGGGGGACACCAGCATCCTGCCCTTCTCCCCCAGAAAAATTCAGGGGTTGAGCCTGTAACTCCTCCCCTTCTGGCTCTTGGAGCGCAGCGATGGCTCCTCCCCTTTACCTCTCGGGATGGGCAGCAGGTGAACCAACAGGTATTCTCCCTCTGCTGGCAGCTTGGGTCCTAGGGCTGTGGAAGCCCCGACTTCCCTCTCTTGGGCTGTGGACGACCGACTCCTCCCTTTTGGGCTGTGGACGCACCGACTCCTCCCTTTTGGGCTGTGGGGCGCAGACCGACTCCTCCCTTTTGGGCTGTGGACACCGACTCCTCCCCTTTTGGGCTGTGGGACGCACCGACTCCCCCCTCTTGGGCTGTGGACGTTCGGGCCCCCCCCACTCAGGCGTGGGGACGTTCGGGCTCCTCCCACTCAGGCGTAGGGACATTCAGGCTCCTCCCACTCAGGCGTGGGACATTGGGCTCCTCCCACTCAGGCGTGGGACATTGGGCTCCTCCCGCTTGGGCTGTGGACGCTCAGGCTCCTCCCGCTTGGGCTGTGGACGCTCAGGCTCCTCCCGCTGGGCTGTGGACGCTCAGGCTCCTCCCGCTTGGGCTGTGGACGCTCTGGCTCCTCCCGCCGGGCTGTGGACGCTCTGGCTCCTCCCGCTCGGGCTGTGGACGCTCTGGCTCCTCCCGCTCGGGCTGTGGACGCTCTGGCTCCTCCCGCTTGGGCTGTGGAGGCAAAACCAGCAGGCATTCTTCCTCTGCTGGTGGAGACGGGGACAGCAGGCATTCTTCCTCTGCTGGTGGATCTGCTACCTGGGCTGTTGTAGTTATGACCGCCTCCAGGTAGCTGAGGACCAACTCCACACCTTCCTCCCAGGTGCTTAGGGTCTGTTCCCTCGCATATGCCTCCCATCGCTCTCTGTCCATAAACCGCAGGAACCGGACGGCTACTGGGATAGACTGGGCCTCCAGCCCAGCATTCTCCAGGATCCAGTCCCGCAGTTTGATGGCGTCTTCCATTTTTTTTTTTTTTTTTTAATCCAAATATCACGGTTCCTGCTCTGGCCTGAGTCCTGGAGGCGCTGTAGATCCCACGCAGGACACCACGTGTCACAAAGACGGCCGGAGTGGGTGGTGTCAGACCAGAGCCAGGAAGTAACACACAGAGACTTTGGGGTTTTGGTGAAGCTGAGCGCGTGATCGCGCTCAGCATTTAATCATTAACAGAACAGAAAATAAAAAGGTTTTAACACAAAACACGGGACACGGCACTTCACGCCAAAATAAAGAGACAAACAAAACGGACTATACAGTAAACAAACGGTGCACGGACAGACACACAAACAAACACGGTGAGTTTTAAATAAACAAGTATCGTAATAGCAATTGATATTTAAACTAACTTTTATTTATCCTCTCTCTCTCTCTCTCACCCGTTCTCCACTCACGAACACCCAACACCGAGTGAATGAAATGTGCATCTATATATACTGTTGTGCTGGGATTCAATTACTAATTAATTATTCACTTGAATCCCAGCACGTGAATTAATTCTGTGCAACCCCGTGCTCACATATTACATTTAACCAGCACGTGAAGTGATTTGTGCCCTCCTCGTGCTTAAATACAAATCTACACTTTTAACTCACACGTGAAACACAGACCCGTTTATATCCCGTGTACCAATGACTATACACCAACATTAACACACGCACGCAACATACAACACATAATATGCACACAGGGGCGGGGCACATTGCCACACTCCCCCAATGTTAAGACAGCAGAAATATGTTGTTACAAAATAATCAACATTTTATCATTAATCAGTGGTCTTATCAATATGTCAAGCACAGTTAAAAGAGTGCATGATGTTTACATTACAGTAACTGGTTATCATTAAAAATGATCAGTTTGTTACCCAGTGACTGTTTGCTCATCCCTCTTTTTGTTTTCTTTAGAAAATCTAGTCATAACTACAACAAGATATGGCTCCAGAGATTTCAGTGACTTCTGGTAACATTGCATGCTTGAAAGACTGTGCCAGCTAATCTTGTTCATGATCAAAAGTGACGGAATGAAATCAGGTTTCTCCATTTCACCGCAGATGTTTAAAAAACATGAAAGAATTTTTTTTATAATCAAGATAATTCCTTTTCATAATTCCTGCCATTGCAACATAGTTTAATAAGAAAGGGCAGGAAGTAAAACGATTAGATACTGTAAGCTCCAAAAGTTTGCCATAACCATTAAATTGTTTCCTTCCTTTTACATAGCAAGGTATACTGCGGTCATAAAGATCTGATTAAGCCAGGCCTAGCCTCCCCCCTCCACCCAACAGTCACCGGAAAAAAAGCTTTTAATCACTACCTACTTTGGCTGGATTTACTGTAAATCAGTGACCTTCAGTACAGTAGAGGTGAAACACTCCTATCTCACCGCAAGACTACTGAGCCAATACTAAATATGTCAAGACTTGTCAAGTTCTAAACATTATAGAAACATTCCATGTAAATCCAACTACAGTACACAGCATAATTATATGCTAGTACATCTTTAATACTTTGGCCTTTTTGGTTGCTCTTTATTATATTGAAATAACAGGCAAGTTTAAGACAAGAAAGCCATACATGTCTTTGTGCAGTTTGATAGTACTGTTACAGAATAACAAACTGCACAAGGGAATATAGGCCAAAATTTTTATCTGTTTAATCTGTGAAACAAAATTAAATTACTTAAAGTAACAGTAACTAACAAAATTATTCCATAAAATGTAACTGTTTTGCACTTCCATTATTTGAATTAATCTCTGGGGCAGGGTAACGTATTCTCCCTTGTTCAGGGGTGAAGTGTGGCCTCTTGACCAGGGGTGTCCCGATGTGCGCGAACTCCACAATCTTCAAGATGGCGCGGACCTTAAGTCTACTGTCCGGTTTGGGCGGCCATCTTGGGAGAGGTAAAACCACACATGTGCCTCAAACACCAAGGTGAGGAATCATTGTTTTATTAGCTACACCTGTTCCTTAGGGATAG
The DNA here is from genome assembly GCA_036884735.1 of Huso huso. Taxonomy (NCBI): domain Eukaryota; kingdom Metazoa; phylum Chordata; class Actinopteri; order Acipenseriformes; family Acipenseridae; genus Huso; species Huso huso. The sequence goes on along the minus strand of CM072666.1, from coordinate 63,260,495 downwards.
TTGCAGGACTGATTCCACGGGTGGGGTTTGATGGTATATAAGGGGAATGTGTGGTTGAGGAGGGGTTTGTGCTGGGGAGGTCAGGATAGAGGGGCCTGGAGTCTATGTATGTTGTATTCTGTTGGGAAATACTAATCTGTGCTGATTACACAATAGTGCCGAACTGACAGCTGCGGAAGGGGGATGCTTCGGGACTGTTCCGGAACCTGCCGAGTGATCTCGAAGAACATAGCGAGAGGGAGGCTACCGGTGCCTGGCTGCCTTAGCAAGGAAAAGACGGCTCGCAACGAGAGCAGAAGGATTTCGAGAGCAACAGTATAAAAGAGAAAGAAAGAAGTAAACTTTGGACCTTCCTCTGTCAAGACCTTTGTTTAAGTGGTCACAGACCAAGAATTAATAAACGTTGCTTAAACTTGCAAATTTCCCATTTGGACGTCCAGTTTATGTACGCTATCTCCCAGTCTCAAATGTGCAGTTTTGAAAGAAATACATTGTTATAGCAATACATCATCCGAAGGTCATCTGTTACACTTGCACTGGCTGGGTCATTTCACCTGAGCAGTCTTCTGATTTAAAATATGGTTGCTGGCTAACTGAAAGCATAGCTTACAAACAAAGTGTAGTACCATATATCATGTTTACTATAACATGTGTTTCTTTCAAAACTGGACATTGGAGATCTGCATAACACGTTAACTACACTTTAACTAGAAAGCATCTTGAAGCACATTCTAAGGGGTCATATCAGATTGAATATAAAAGGACCAAGCTAAAGTTTTCCTACAATTCATTCATAAACAGAGATAGCAACATAAGCTACAAAAAATGTGGGGAAGCTATAAAAAAGGCCAACAAGATGCTCGGGTATATTGTGAGAAGTGTTGAATTTAAATCAAGGGAAGTAATGTTAAAACTTTACAATGCATTAGTAAGACCTCACCTAGAATACTGTGTTCAGTTCTGGTCACCTCGTTACAAAAAGGATATTGCTGCTCTAGAAAGAGTGCTAAGAAGAGCGACCAGAATTATCCCGGGTTTAAAAGGCATGTCGTATGCAGACAGGCTAAAAGAATTGAATCTATTCAGTCTTGAACAAAGAAGACTATGCGGTGATCTGATTCAAGCATTCAAAATCCTAAAAGGTATAGACGATGTCGACCCAGGGGACTTTTTTGACCTGAAAAAAGAAACAAGGACCAGGGGTCACAAATGGAGATTAGATAAAGGGGCATTCAGAACAGAAAATAGGAGGCACTTTTTTACACAGAGAATTGTGAGGGTCTGGAACCAACTCCCCAGTAATGTTGTTGAAGCTGACACCCTGGGATCCTTCAAGAAGCTGTTTGATGAGATTCTGGGATCAATAAGCTACTAACAACCAAACGAGCAAGATGGGCTGAATGGCCTCCTCTTGTTTGTAAACTTTCTTATGTTCTTCTTATGTTCTTAAAAAAAAACAACAACACATGGCACTCTTTCAAGACCAATTCTGTTATCCTCCTGGCATGAATAGAACAGAGGAGGCAACACATACTGGCTTGGCTAATTAATTTTGTCTTCAAGAGTTCACCATCTTTCCTAAGAGACTCCTGGAAATCGGACCTGAATGTTTTGTTAAAATTTGGTTTTAAAACCAAAGAGCACCAAAATTAAGTCCTCTTAATTACTTTTTTTGGCTCCAAGTGTAGCTTGCCAATGCTCCTGCCAGGCAAAAATAATTTTATTAACAAATGTTTAATGGTTTATAGTATCTCTATTATGTGCACTGTTCATCTGCAAGTTCCCAGTACACCCTTTTTTGTAACAGTACTTCCAAGAAAGAGATGATTTTCATAAAGGGTGCAGGCAGCTTTCTTGGTAGATCACATTTGGAATCCCACCAATTACCACGTTTACATGCATTGGTTCTCATAAGTATTCATCCTTAGATACAGAATAGTATTCTTCCCGGCACGCAACAACTGGAACACGTTTCACATATTTAGTATTCAAAAAATGTGACTGCATTCACCCATGAAATATGTTTGTTGAGAAAGAATTTTTTTTTACCAGTTAGTTTGAAAAAGGAGGCTGTGTGGTCCAGTGGTTAAAGAAAAGGGCTTGTAACCAGGAGGTCCCCGGTTCAAATCCCACCTCACCCACTGACTCATTGTGTGATCCTGAGCAAGTCACTTAACCTCCTTGTGCTCCGTCTTTCGGATGAGACGTAATTATAAGTGACTCTGCAGCTGATGCATAGTTCACACACCCTAGTCTCTGTAAGTCGTCTTGGATAAAGGTGTCTGCTAAATAAACAAATAATAATAATAAAAAGGAAGCAGCAGCAAAGGCAGTCATGTAAAATTATAATTTTATTAATACATTTGATTAAGAATGAGGGACAAGTACTCAAACTTGTATCCACGACAATGCATGTAAATTGATCACTCTCTCATAATCAGAATTCTAATAGCTTGTAAACACTTCAAATCAAATGTGTATTCTGGATACTAAAATTACTTTAAACAAGAACTAATTAAGCATAATTTTGGAAAACAAAAAATGTTTTAAAAAAAAGTTGGTCTATGATGCCATCTTGTGGTATGGGCAGGAAACAAAGACAACTTGCTTTTTTCAACATGCTTTAGGACAAGTGACTACTCACCCAATCATCTGCAATTGTGACTGCCAACAGTGGTACCACATTAGCTTTGGCAGTCACTATTCTGCAATTAAATAACTGACACCAGTTATTTCTGGGAATTTTACTCAATAAGATACAAAATACATTTCAAATTGTTTTTAATTTTTCGCAGAGCATAAAGAGCTTGTATTTATGTTGTACATCAATATTTTGTAGTGCAAAAAGGTGCAGATGATAGCATTTTCTCTAGGCATGTTAAGTTGCTCTGAATGTTTTTTCCCTTTTGCATACAGCAAGTACTGCAAATGGTAAACAATGTAACCAGAAAAATCCTAATGTCCTGCCTTAAGTATACCAATTCACCATATATATGCATGCTACTGAAATTTAAAACATAAAGGGGTAGATACAAGTATAGGCACAATGCAAATAATTGCAGATGCAAAATTCAAACTGTATTGCCGATAGGCAATTCCTTTGCACAGTGCCCTATGAAAGCTTAAGAGCAATGCAAATTACTCAACACGCACAAGTAATGATCCGCAATTATGATACTAAGGGTCTCAATGAGCGCATCGGGCTATTTAGTAGCAGCATTTGCAGCCCAGAGGTGACAGAGTTAGCAGTACAGAGAGCAGTAGGTGCTGTATGACATTTGTGGAGCACGAAAATACAAACCAAAAAAAAAAAAAAAAATAGGTCAGATGAAGGGCAGCAAAGTCCTGTTGGCGGTAGAAGAGCCAAGTGTCGCCGCATCAGGAAATGTATCACAGCAGCCACCCTGAAGTCAATGACAGGTCTCTGCAGTTGTGTGCTTTTATACCACTCTGAATTACTTGCTACTACAATGGTTTGCACCTTATAAGAGGTGTAACGTTTTTGGAGGGTCAGCAATTGCCTAAATGCAAGGCAAAATCCTTGCATCACATTATAAGGTTTGTGCCCGCTTAGTATCCAGATCCCACCCAATTCCATGCTCTTTCCTTCATTTGAATGCATGTCAATATAAGTTTAATGGATTAATTAAAAGTGCAAATTTGATAGCTGGCAGAACGCCAGATGAACACCATTTGTGTTGCACCTGCAAACCACTGTGCGCATCCTTACATCTACCCCAAAGTTTCAAATCAAGTAGAAAGACGTAAGACTCACATACTACATTCTTAATTATAATCCTGCATAAAACAATTGCCAGTAAAATTATAGTGCTGTTACTACTTTTTTTTGGCTGAGAATCTTCAGTAAACTCATGATCCCACTTTTCTATTTAGAGAGGCTTTTCTGATAACGAAGTGTAGCTTTTCACTCGAGCAAAGAACAAAGGTGTGTATGTCTTGTCGATATCAAATGCAGTAACTACAGTTTCATCAGTTGACCTGAAACAAACAAACAAGCAAACAAACAAAAATGTGTAAAACAAAGTTAAGCCAAGAGACCATTCTAAAGAAAATGCAGACTTACAAAAACATACAGTAAAGCACTCATTACAGGGATGCGTAATTCGTTAAAAAGTCAATATTGTTCCTGCTTCACCTGTATGTTATCTGGCAAGAATGATGGATCCAGTTGAGCTTATTGAATCGTTGACACCCTCCAGAACTGAGCTGCAGGCCCATGTGAAAACTGTGCTCCGCTTCCTGGACTGGGCTACAGCAATTATAGTATCTGTTCTTATGATACTCTGGGGCCTTCTGTGGAAAAAATATTCTAGTTTTATCATTAATTCGAATTGCTTCAACAAAGTTGTTATCTGAACAGTGCTATGCAAAAACAGGAATTAAGGGGAAGGCTATATAACTCACCAAAAATGTGTACTGGGTTTCAAAGGCAACCTTTGTACAATAAAGCCAATTTTGAAATGGAAAAACTGTGATGATTGATACAGATAGAAGACGTTACTGATCTCAACTATTGCAGTAGATGTTGGTATCATGTATTCAGGGGTAGGCAACACTAACCCTCAATATACAGTCATTTTTAACTGTCAGTGGTGCAGCAGCATCAGAGTGAAGTTTTTGGTTTTGCAGAGCAGCAACTGGCGGATACCTTGTGATGCAATGTCCACAGTTCGGTTTAAAAAAATAAGATGCAAACTGTTCTTTCAGATGGTTCACAATAGTTTCCAAGCAATCTGAAATGACCAGAGATTGCACAAACGCCCCTTATCAAAGTCAGGAGAACAGGTCTATAATGTTATTGCTTAAATGTATTAAATTTCACACGGTAATATAATAAACAACGTTTAAAAACTGACCTTCTAAAGTTCCGATTTCCATTGCTGTGTTCCATTGCTGGATACTATTCATAAAACATGTTCATTAAACACTATATAGGAATACAATTAAATTACGGGCATGTTAATGGTTTATAAAACCAAACCACGAGTGTCTTCTTATACCTCCTCTTTTTTCTTGGAAACAACAGCAAACACTTTGGTTTGATTGTCTGTGTCCTGGGATAGACGATAATGACCGTATAGAAGAGATTCCATCCTGAAAATAAAATAAATACTGTTAAAACACGCAATGGCCATTGTAATTCTTCTAACTTCGACTAATGAATATTAAATATGCAGGTTACCTGGCATTCCTGTTACGCAAACGAGTTACTGTGATGACAGGATCTTCAGGGGTGGTAAGCATCATTACTTGCCCATCTGGGAAGAATCTAAAGTACCTATTTACGGTAAAGAGTCAGGTCTTTTTATTTCATATTCAAAACGTAACCACTTAAAATGATGTTTTCTAAAGTCTCCACTTACTAATGCAATATATTAAATATATATAATCAAGCATTTTGGCAATAAAATCACTGCATGTGTCCTATGTAATAGATGGTGGCATGTCTATAAACTCCAGACTAGCAACCTACCTATAATACTCCACCTGGTGCCAGGCCCTGTAGAATCCATCCAGGGATTGTTCTCCTTGGCGAATGTAATTGGTTTTGCTGATATATACACCTAAAAGTATTAAGCAATCATTTTTTGGACAGTCTATTACAAACCATTTCTAAAGTGATTTAATTTAGGGGCAGTTTTTTCATTTAATGTATTTATATTAAAAGCTTTTAAAGGCACCTAAAAAAATGTTGGCTTTGGCTTACTGTCTTACCATCAAACCGGACACGTGGGCGTTCTAAAAACATCTCTCTCCAGGAGTTAAAAGGAATCATTTTGGTGCAACTCCTACCCCACACTCTTAAACAGGCTAAACGCCAGATTTCCGGATCCCTGAAAAAGCACAATATCACCATAAACTTGTTGATTCTAATTTTGTTGAAAAACTGATATTGCCTTACTTCTTGCACACATTACCCTTAACCCTTTGCGGTCCATTTATTAAATGCGCGTCAGGCACGCCAGGTCTAATTTATTTTCACACGCGCAGTTAATTTTAGACGCGCTGTTTAAAAGTATTTTTTTTCACAGTCAAACGGGTTTAAATGGCCCTGCATATCAACAAAGCACTCACTAGGCATCTCCAGCCCCGCCCCACCCTTTCGTTCGCTATAGCTTTCACCTATCTAAGAAATAAATAATAATAATAATAATAGTCGTATATACCGATCAATCATCTCCGGATCACTCGTTTTATCACCAAACTCCTCAATAATGCGATCCAAGTCATTATTTTATTACTATAACATCTCAAAAAAGCTCTGCAAATGTCCGTGTTCTCTGTGCGCTGACTCACTATCAGCCAGCTTGTTTACTTATGACCGCCCCGTTATCTGATACCAGGGCCATGTATGACTATTCATGAGATACGCTTTTTTTTTTCCGGACTTGTCTCGGCTCCTGTCGTTCCCACTCGGCCATTGAATGGTTTTCTCGACTTTTTTTCCGGAGAAAAACGACTAAAAAACCGCTTTTTGCGTTTCTATAATGATGTCGGACAGGGTCCGACAATGGACCTGAGAGGAATAATTGCAATGTCGGACCAGGTCCGACAATGGACCGCAAAGGGTTAAACCAACAATGTATTTTAAGATTTCACAAAGTGAAAATATGATGTAGTGGTGGAAGATTTGCAAATTCATACAAGCTACCCTCACAGTGATGCTGAAAAAGTACTACAAAATTATGTGATAAACTAAGCATGTATTTCAGAATTACAAAAACGATTTGTTTAAATTAATTGCATCAGATCAATAGGAAGATAATACGCCATCTAAAATCATATCACAGTTTCTCATTGTGACAGAAATACAATGAGTTCTGGTGATAAATCTTCCTCCCGACCTGTGATAAAGAACGGAGGATATCTGGAAGGGCTGGCCTGACAGTTTCGGGACCGGAAAGTGGGTCAGCCTGGAAGGAAGAGACTCTGTTGTAAGACCAATTGATTTGACAGGTAAACGAGGGGCAGCTGCAAGTAATAAGGCAGCTGCAACCGTTTACCTAGATATGGCGCGGGATTACATATAGGGGCAGGGTAACGCTGTTCTTTTCCTTCGTTTGGGTTAAACAGGAGGAGAGAAGGTTCTCAGAAATATAAAGAGAATAAGTGTTAAGTGTTGTGTGTTATTTCTGTCTGTCTATAATTGTCTGTCCTTTTTTCGCACTACTAGACAGTTAAAGCACACGAGCTGTCGCCAAAAAAAGCACTATCCGAGCACCACTGCACAGAGCACCTGCCATTGCATTTGTTTTCTGTTCAGGACTGTGTGGGATTATTCACGCTCCCGTGCTTTACACATTGTTGTGTACTGCCGGGATTTATTATTTGACGGTCGCCAGACCTGGAAAAAATAAACACTTGTTCACCAAATTATCGTTGTCTGTCTGTCAATTTCGCATCACCGCTACACCTGTTCCCCTTACCATCCACTTTGCCACACTCATATAAAGCAATTTAAAGCATAGCACAAAGTCCTTTACCTGGCACAAATGTAAAACCCACGGCAGACCAGAGACAGCTGTTCAAGAGCCCTCAAGTCCAGATCACTCGAGACAACCCAGCGGAAAATGTACATCAGCACCTCCATTGGTAGGGCTGTGAACAGAAAATTGTCCATGGCAATTTTTTTTTTTTTTTTTTTAGATTTAACTAGTAAAAACAAAAGTAGGTACGTTTTGTTCCAACCATGTACTTGATTAATGGAACGGGACAGCACACTAGGACTAGATTTGTCTACCCCTGTCCTAGAATTACTGTATCAAAGAGTTAGGGTTAAGGTATGTGGATAAACATTCAGATTACAGAGACTGGATTTGGTTAAAATGTATACCTGAAATGTGAGTTTGTGTCATTTCAATATCCGGCTGGCAAATTTTCAGGCATGCTTCCTGCAAATTAAGCTGTTGCTGAAAATAGGATAGCAGATCATCTATCTCCTTATTAGTGTCTGTTTCTTCCAAACTGTTAACAGAGAAAAAACAAAACAAAAACATATTCGGTGCCATTTGAAGAAATGTCATGCTCCATTTGCTTCTGGTGTCTCAATGCAGAGAATATTTACAGTAGTTTTTTCAAAGAGGATGACCTTATAAATCATGTGTTATTAAAGGGCACATAAGGACCTTTTTATTTGATTGTGTTATATGTTCCCATGTGTTGCTACAACTGTTTATGTAAGGTGTGTGTATTGTTCTAATTTTTTTGATTTTTTTACATGTTGACATTTTTTAAAACTTTTAAATTGCATTCCCTGCCTCAAGATGGCTTCCCATGTACCTGCATGGACCTCTCAGAACTACATTTCCCATCATCACTACACACCTTACGTAAACAGTTGTAACAACACATGGGAACATGTAACACAATAAAATAAAAAGGTCCTTATGTGCCTTTTAAGCAATATAGATCACTGCACCATGTTAAAGTCCAATCCCAAATACGCAGAGTAATCACATTTAAACAATCACATGTATTATTCTATTGCCAAGTCTTGTTTAAAGCAAGAGTAATTATCCACATACTAGTTCATGCCAACTCCATCAGAATCTGGGGATCGCGTGTAGTTAATTCTAAATTCAATATCAGGTACAAGCTGCATGGCTCTCCGATAGTACTTGATGGCTGGAAATAAAAAAGCACTGATAATTATCCCTACTTTCTACATGTACTTGAGTAGCTAATTTACTGATAAACCACAACAACTGCAGCTTCACATACAATTAATAAACATACAACAATCTGAGAAAGCAATAGAACATAATGAGACTTGGGATGCAGTAAAGTTTGCCAGTGTGAAAACTTTTAACAGACATCCTCTTGGTAATACATATCCTAATAAATTCACCGAGAATGTATTTTATATATATATATATATATATATATATATATATATATATATATATATATATATATACAGTACTGTGCAAAAGTTTTAGGCAGGTGTGAAAAAATGCTGTAAAGTAAGAATGCTTTCAAAAATAGACATGTTAATAGTTTATATTTATCAATTAACAAAATGCAAAGTGAGTGAGCAGAAGAAAAATCTACATCAAATCATTATTTGGTGTGACCACCCTTTGCCTTCAAAACAGCATCAGTTCTTCTAGGTACACTTGCACACAGTTTTTGAAGGAACTCGGCAGGTAGGTTGGCCCAAACATCTTGGAGAACTAACCACAGTTCTTCTGTGGATTTAGGCAGCCTCAGTTGCTTCTCTCTCTTCATGTAATCCCAGACAGACTCGATGATGTTGAGATCAGGGCTCTGTGGGGGCCATACCATAACTTCCAGAACTCCTTGTTCTTCTTTACACTGAAGATAGTTCTTAATGACTCTCGCTGTATGTTTGGGGTCGTTGTCATGCTGCAGAATAAATTTGGGGCCAATCAGATGCCTCCCTGATGGTATTGCATGATGGATAAGTATCTGCCTGTACTTCTCAGCATTGAGGAGACCATTAATTCTGACCAAATCCCCAACTCCATTTGCAGAAATGCAGCCCCAAACTTGCAAGGAACCTCCACCATGCTTCACTGTTGCCTGCAGACACTCATTCGTGTACCGCTCTCCAGCCCTTCGTCGAACAAACTGCCTTCTGCTACAGCCAAATATTTCAAATTTTGACTCATCAGTCCAGAGCACCTGCTGCCATTTTTCTGCACCCCAGTTCCTGTGTTTTCGTGCATTGTTGAGTCGCTTGGCCTTGTTTCCACGTCGGAGGTATGGCTTTTTGGCCGCAAGTCTTCCATGAAGGCCACTTCTGACCAGACTTCTCCGGACAGTAGATGGGTGTACCAGGGTCCCACTGTTTTCTGCCAATTCTGAGCTGATGGCACTGCTGGACATCTTCCGATTGCGAAGGAAGTAAGCATGATGTGTCTTTCATCTGCTGCAGTAAGTTTCCTTGGCCGACCACTGCGCTCACGGTCCTCAACGTTGCCCGTTTCTTTGTGCTTCTTCAAGAGCTTGGACAGCACATCTGGAAACCCCTGTCTGCCTTGAAATTTCTGCCTGGGAGAGACCTTGCTGATGCAGTATAAATACCTTGTGTCTTGTTGCTGTGCTTAGTCTTGCCATGGTGTATGACTTTTGACAGTAAACTGTCTTCAGCAACCTCACCTTGTTAGCTGAGTTTGGCTGTTCCTCACCCAGTTTTATTCCTCCTACACAGCTGTTTCTGTTTCAGTTAATGATTGTGTTTCAACCTACATATTGAATAGATGATCATTAGCACCTGTTTGGTATAATTGTTTAATCATACACCTGACTATATGCCTACAAAATCCCTGACTTTGTGCAAGTATACCTAGAAGAATTTATGCTGTTTTGAAGGCAAACGGTGGTCACACCAAATATGGATTTGATTTAGATTTTTCTTCTGTTCACTCACTTTGCATTTAGTTAATTGATAAATATAATCTATTAACATGTCTATTTTTGAAAGCATTCTTACTTTACAGCATTTTTTTCACACCTGCCTAAAACTTTTGCACAGTACTGTATATACATATATATATCAAATTTATTGGTACCCCTCCATATAAAAAATACTAAGAATGCACAATTTTCTCTGAAATAACTTGAAACTGACAAAAGTAATTGGCATCCACCATTTTTATTCCATATTTAATAGAAATCAGACTTTAAATTTGGTTTTTTATTCAACTTAATATTGTAAATAATAAAACAAATGAAAATGGCATGGACAAAAATGATGGGACCGCTAACCTAATATTTTGTTGCACAACCTTTAGAGGCAATCACTGCAATCAAACTTTTTCTGTAGTTCTCAATGAGACTTCTGCACCTGTTAACAGGTAGTTTGGCCCACTCTTCCTGAGCAAACTGCTCCAGCTGTCTCAGGTTTGATGGGTGCCTTCTCCAGACTGCAAGTTTCAGCTCTTTCCATAGATGTTCGATAGGATTCAGATCAGGACTCATAGAAGGCCATTTTCAGAATAGTCCAATGTTTTGTTCTTATCCATTCTTGGGTGCTTTTAGCTGTGTGTTTTGGGTCATTATCCTGTTGGAGGACCCATGACCTGCAAAATTGAGACAGCCCTTTCTGACACTGGGCAGCACGTTTCTCTCCAGAATGCCTTGATAGTCTTGAGATTTCATTGTGCCCTGCACAGATTCAAGGCACCCTGTGCCAGGCGTAGCAAAGCAGCCCCAAAACATAACCTGCCTCCTCCATGTTTCACTGTAGGTATGGTGTTCTTTTCTTTGAAAGCTTCAAGGAACACACCTGTGAACATAGAGCTGATGTGACTTGGAGAAAAAGCTCCAGTTTTGACTCATCTGTCCAAAGGACATTCTCCCAGAAGGATTGTGGCTTGTCAATATGCATTTTAGCAAATTCCAGTCTGATAATTTTTTTATGTTTTTCTTTCAAAAGTGGAGTCCTCCTGGGTCTTCTTCCATGGAGCCCACTTTCAGCTCATAAAAAGAAGACGGATGGTGCGATGCAGAAACTGGCCCACCTTCACCTTGGAGTTCAGCTTGTATCTCTTTGGCAGTTATCCTTGGTTCTTTTTCTACCATAGGACAACTATCCTTCTGTTCACTCACAAATCGATTGGCCTTTATGGCGGCCGCGGCAGGGAGGTTGGCTACAGTTCCATGGACCTTAAATCCTTAATAATGTTTGCAACTGTTGTCACAGGAACATCAAGCTGCTTGGAGATGGTCTTGTAGCCTTTACCTTTACCATGCTTGTCTATTATTTTCTTTCTGATCTCCTCAGACAACTCTCTCCTTTGCTTTCTCTGGTCCATGTTCAGTGTGGTGCACACAATGATACCAAACAGCACAGTGACTACTTTTCTCCATTTAAATAGGCTGAATGACTGATTACAAGATTGGAGACATGTGTTTTACTAATTAAAGAAACTAATTAGTTTGAAATATCACTATAATCCAATTATTTATTATCTTTTGGAGGGGTACCAACAAATGTGTCCAGGCCATTTTAGAATATCTTTGTAGAATAAGCAATAATTCATCTCTTTTCACAGCTTCTTTCTTTTATTCTATGACATACCAAAAAGGCATGCAAGTATACATGATAAAATAGCTTTTAATTTCATCACTTTTCAGGAGGAATGAAGCATTATTTCAAAGAGCTGTAAGGGTACCAACAAATTTCTCCATCCAACCTGTATATATATATATATATATATATATATATATATATTAATAAATACTAAGGTACAGTACGTCTTTAAAAGCAGGAGTACTTACCATCAACATCTGACACTTACAAAACAGATTATGATGCAGTATTTTAGGTATAAAAGTTATGGAATTCAAGCATATGGAAATGTAAATCACGGGTTTCTAACCCTTCCACTGACCCTAATGCCTTCCATGCTTTAAAAACTTTTATAGTGGTGTCAGGTGGCAGAAGCCCTTATAAAAGTTTACCGCGGTATTGTTTGCATTTCGACCATGCTTTTCCCATGGTTATACTATGCATTTGCCACAGTTTACCCTCATCTGGTTTGTTAATTAATATGCTTGATCATACCATGCTTTACATATAGGCATATATACATATATATGGAGTAGTGGTTAGGGCTCTGGACTCTTGACCGGAGGGTCGTGGGTTCAATCCTAGGTGGGGGACACTGCTGCTGTACCCTTGAGCAAGGTACTTTACCTAGATTGCTGCAGTAAAAACCCAACTGTATAAATGGGTAATTGTAAAAAAATAATGTGATATCTTGTAAGTCGCCCAGGATAAGGGCGTCTAAGAAATAAATAAAAAAAAATAATAAAAATAATAATAATAATAATAATAATTATAAGTATTCTTTACCATGCTTTCAATTTACTAAACTTTGCTATGTTTTTACTATGGTAAACTTGTATAAGGGAGCTTTTTTCACATATTTTACAAGTAAATGTATGACAATCTTATTTTTTGCTGCCTGAAACTTTCCAATTACCTTCATAAACCGCTCCATTCTGTTCCTGCTCCACTGCCTTTAGAAACAGTTTGCTGGCCTGATGGACAATATGTGATTATTAGCACATTGAATTCTTGCATAAGTATGTAAAATTGGCAAGACTGACTACAGTCTGTGATATCCACTGATTTATTGAAACGTTTACTATACCTGCAGCAATTATGAATGCTTGATAATATTTGTGAGGCGTATTTTCCAGTTTAATGGGTCATCTGCAAAGTACATGCAATGTAATCAACTCTAAATTACTTTTTTTGCTCTTTAGAAAGAAAAAAACACTGATTTGAATGCAAATTCCTCTTTCAAATTGTAATTCCAGGTTATTGTGTTTTGGAAAAGCTTTACCTTTTCCTCCCGGGCCAACTCCTGCTTCCTTTTGAGATCTGCAGATCTTGAAGGCAAACCTTTTTTGTTGTCTGTGGAAGGCGCCAGTTCAGACATCCACTGAGCCCGAAAGACGCTGAGCTCCACCTATAAATATGAAGGCAAAGACACTGTCTAGAATGTACAGCTAAGGCCAAAAGTTTTCCATCACCTAGAACTTAAAAAAAAACAACTATATGAAGATAATTTTGATCTTATATTTAACAACTTGTAATCAAAGAAACTACAAAATTATGTTGTAAAAAGTCTACCGGAAGCCTAGTAGTAGTTCAGTATTTCATGTTCGATGGAAAACTACAAAGCAGTATGCAATTTAATATGTTAACGTAACATTATTCAGCAGGTTTCGTATGACTTTATGAAGCAAAATGAGTTCATTCTATAGGGTGATGCAAAACTTTTGGCCATTGCTGTACCATCATTAATGATTCAAATATTTGTGCATGATCAATTCACATATTTGAATTCTTATTATTTAATTATTATGTTGAATTATGTGAAGATAACATATTGGATTAAATCCAGCTATAAAATACATATGTTTTATATATTTTGGGGAAGATTTACTTGATTCTCCCCGATATTAGAATAGGAAAAATGTCTATACCAGTATGAATATAATATGGTATCAAAATGTTAAACTACACTTCAAAGGGACAACATCACTAATCTGAATTAGCAAAATAAAAAATGACTAGGCTATATATAAAACAGAAAACAAATGCTAGAATTGGGAAAGAAACCTGTTCATAATGTTCTAGCAAAGAACAGATGATTACCTCACAGTAGGTCACCCTCACTTTGGAGGAAACACTGAACTATTTCTATTCCAAGTTAAATTACTATTGGATGAGTGGTTGTCAAGATACTTGTGACATACAATAGGAACAATTGCTTAAAAAAAAAAAAAAAAAAAAAAACTCCTCACCTTTAGGTCAGAATCATCTGACATTTTGGTACCTTCCTCTTCCTCTTCCGAAATATCTGCAGTGTTAAAATTATCTTCTGCCTGTTAAAGAAATTTAAAATAATAAAAAATAATAATAATAATAATAATAATAATAATAATAATAATAATAATAATTCAAAATGCTTACATTCACACCTATTTCCAATAAAGTTTCATATTGGAAGTAGGTTTCACGGTCCTTGTAAAATTCGGAATCAACAATGATACTAATCATTTACAATAGTACTCAACCCCCTCAGGTTTCAGTACTAAGGGGCCCTACCTCTTACTGGAGGTACAGTGTATGGTAGATCTGCTACCACTATAAAAAATATTAAAGGTTACAAAAAAAAATAACACCAAAACAAAGTTTATCAAGCAACACTTTATTTCCGCTAAATAATGTATGTACCTTAATCATTAATGCCGAATACATATAAAAGGCTATTTACTGGTCTAAATTGCCAGTGTACAGTACACCTATCGTCACCATTTTACTTCTACAAAAAAAAAAAAATACCAGCAACATCAGTCGTACAAACACCCAGTCAGCCACTAAATAATTCCCGACAAGTCATACTTTAATAATAAAACAAATACTGCATATAGCTGCCAAAAAGTTATGCTGAAAGCACCGGACGTTTACTGTACAGGTCGCCGTTTGCTTTTAGCATTCCTTCTAGGTAAAGTAAATACTGTAAATCAGGTGACACAGGGAGCCTCCACCAGTTAAGTCACTCTAATCTTAAAGTGAACAGTAGCAAAAGACACACCAAATTACCATTTTGTCTTTTCAGTATGCCTTACTCTTGTTACAGCTGCAAACAACAACTCTATGTGTTTAGTTGAGTTCACGGTCAGAAAAACGAACGACACAGCGTGCAAAATTACTAGCTCTTCTAATACCAGCCATGTCGGACACTCTTGCTGCTGCAGAGTGAAAATGCAAAACTGCTACATAACAATACGGAGAGCCAGAGTTGCCATAACAGAAGAACCAACTTCTCGTGAAAAGCGAAAAAGCAATGGTCTGTTGGGTATTTAAATGAACTTTAGCTGGCAGAAAATGTATGTTTATATGTTGATATTTCTCCCCAATTCAATTTTTAATGGAATCACACATATTAGACCAACTTAGTCCCTTCCAGGCCTGAAGACACTGCCATTTTCTTTGAACTTAAGGCTAATACAAAATATATTTTTGTCTTTTTTCGCCTCTGATGTTAATTAAAAAAAAAAAAAAAAAAAAAAAAAAAAAAAATAGCAACTAACAACGTATTCACTAAAGGCCAATACACTATTTATAACGTTTAACATAAAAAATAGATTCCAGTGAATATGGGTCCTGTCTGAATGACCCTATACATTTGACTGTTTGCTGATATCTTAATTTACTTTCTGTTGGAATTCTTCAATCTCAGAATCCAACTGGTAAATCCATTTATCCTGCAGACCTTTTTTTGTGTTTATTTTACCACTTGTTTGTATAAAAAAATCTAAAAAAAAACTGGTTAAAAAAGCCCCCAAATCGATCGTAATCTAAACGTGCTATATATGAACCCATCAGGGTTATATATTACATTAAGTTAGTCTCCTGTTTCTGTTGACCTTTCTTTGATTAAAGAGATTCAGTCATCCTTTAAAAACAGTTTACTGAACTAGTTTTACAGATTTAGAATGGTCCTGATGTTTATTTCAGGTTACAGAAGTTAAGGTATTTATTCAGGAGTTGCAGTCTGTATTCAAGTAAAAGATAATTAATCTGCTATTGAATTCTGCAGACTTGCTTGTTGGGTATGGTTATGCAAACATCCTTGGTGGAATTGGGAGCTAGTCTGGGTGGGTGTTATCTAAAAAAGTAGTTGGGTAAACAAAAATAAACAAACAAAAAATGTATTTTTTTCTCCGTATTGCATTTATTGCAGACTTAATAAAATGGGCCCCTAGTAGTACCAAGTTTCATGAGTTTGAAGATCTTAACTTTGCTATAGCACCAGGTGGACATGAAACGCAGAACCCTGTATGTGCATGTTACAGTTGTACGTTTAAAGCGTTTGCAGTTGGTAAGGTTTTAACTGAGTTACACCAGGGTAGACGAAACAGACAAGGGGGGAACTAGAGGTCTGGGTTCTATAAACAGAAAATCCCACTGAAGTTCCTCACGTCATGAATATTATTGTGCTGTGTAGTAGACTTGTAACTACAGCATTGTATTCGTCTGGTTACCTTGAAAATGTGCTGCGGTCCCAAACACAACACATTGTTTGCGTTTCTCCCTTGCATCCAGTGCGTGGGTGCAAATGAAACAAATCAAGTTCTAAACGTATGAGGCAATTTTACTCCACAGATGACACGCCCACCACAGTCTTAACCCGCCCGCTAAGGGAAGTCTACTGCGCCGAGTATGACTGACGCCGCCATGTTTATTTGCCCAGCAATATGGAGTTGTTTGGGTGGCAGTCTGTGGGGTGTCATTAAATATCAGTGGTGCGCCGGATTGATAGCAGGTTAGTACAACTACTTTATCTCTTGATAATAGAAAGAAAATGGTGTGTTCATAAGTTAGTTTAATAGTAGTGTCATCGTATCGTAACCAGAGTGATTGGAAACCTACCCTGCGGTTTGTGTATGATACATAGCTGTTTAGTAAGTTACTTAAATACTACATCAAACTTGGTTTACTACCCAGTTTGACAGTTTGGAAGTATTCTGTACTAAACCTGGTAATATGGGAATTATAGTTAACATCTTATTTCGCCACAAGAGTTTTTTTTTTTTTCATTGTGTCTGTTCCAAATGTATTTAATCTTTTTTGATACATTTGTAAGATGTCGTTTTTTTTTTTTGTTTTGTTTTGTTTTGTTTTAGATCCTACAACAATTGAAATAAAGTTTTATGTGTCTTAAAAAAAGCCAAATAATGAAACATAACACAGTGTTTTTTAGCTAGAATCTTATTAATAGATCAGTGGAGGTATTGTTGGGGAAATAGCTAAACAATTCTGGTTATCACAGCAATTTTGTTTCTCTGTTTGGTACCGTATAGAAACGAGAGTCCAGTACCTGTGAAAGCGAGTTGTCTACGCGCCATTCAGAAAGACTACACTTCATTCAGTTCGGAGCTGATGAAAGTCAAGAGAGATCAGGATCACGAGCAAGACTCACTGAGGCCGATTCACCTGCCAAAGTGCGAATTTTTTTTTTTTCTTTTTTCTAATATTATTCTTTTTCTGGAAGTTACGTATGTGGATACCAGTATATCTTTGTGCATGTCCTGCAGAAAGTTTATTTTTATTTATGTATTTATTTATTTGTATACCGTGTACAATATAATTTTGAAACAGTATCACATTGATCTGAGAGAGTAATCGGATCACGTAATTTATATATATATATAAATATGAAATAACCCACGACAGGGTGTGCGGTAAGAATTGTAGGAATAGAAAGAAGACAAGCGTTGAATTGACAACAGAACTGGCAGAAGGCACAAGTGTCGTTGTCCATCCATCAACAGTCCAAAGCACTTTTGACCATTGTTCCATAGTCCAATTTCTGTGTTCTTGTGCATATTTTAGCCTTTTAGTCTTGTTCCCCTTTCTTAACAGAGGTATTCTTACTGCAACACATCCTTTAAGTCCTGATTTCAAGAGTGACCTTCGTACTGTTGATTTGATGGACAACGACACCTGTGCCTTCTGCCAGTTCTGTTGTCAATTCAATGCTTGTCTTCTTTCTATTCCTTAAGGATATTATCTTCAAGTATTGCTCATCCTTGTTAGACAGCTTTTTGTGTCTTCCAGTCCTGGGTTTGTCAATTACAGATTATGTTTCTCTGTACTTGTTGATTATGCTTCGGATACCACACCCTGGAAATCGAGTGATGCAAGCTATTTCACTCAATGTTTTTCCTTCTTTATGCAAGTTAAGGTTGTTATAATAGTAGAAAACACTAGTGGAGGCTTTGAGTAAATTGTTGATGCTCATAATGCATCAGAGTAGAAAAATGCAACATGTCTAAGACTTGCAGATGTGTGTGTGTGTGTATATATATATATATATATATATATATATATTTGTTTATAGTTCTGCCTTTGTAATTTTGAGTTTATCTGGCAGCTTGTCTTCCAAAGCAATTGTTCACAAAGAACTGTTAAATTCCAGGTGGGGCTCCATCTTTGGTTCAGATTGTCCAAGAGGGCAAAATGTTAATTTGTATCCTACCAATTTATATTTGTATAACCTTTGAAATTGATTTCTGAAACTTAAAACATTTCATCATAGGCAGCTGATGTGCTGAACTGTATAATCAGCACTTTCTATAGATGACCTGGTACTGAAAAACCCACACTAATAGAATGGCAAGCAGGCTGCATTGTTCATTGTACTGAATTAAATTCCTTGGCAGTAGCGCTCCAGAAAAAAGAAAAAAAAACTTTACAGAAATAAATGATTTCTTAGGCTAAGAAATTAGAAAATACGATTAATACTGCCAGAAATCCTGGATTCATGTGTATGTGCTGATCTTTTGACTATGTTAAGGGCTAATCACACTACAGCGTTTATTTGTTTTTTTTTTACTCCTGATGTTTCACTGCTATTTTAGTGTTCAGATTGCACGTCCTATCACAGGCAAGATGGGGGAACGTCTGATTATAGCAGTGCAAAATATTTTGTTCTTTATGATAAGCAGCACAAGAAATAGCTTGATAAAGAATACAAACAGAAAATATGAGGAAATCAGAAAGTAAGCACTATTGGAATGTTAAAATAAACACTTTTTTTTTTTTTTTTTTTACTACAGATTTTCGTTAAATGTCCAGGTGTAGTTTCTAGAAAGTGCATGCTATGAGATACCGCGGCCCATTATTACATATATTCCATGCACAGTTGAGATACCCATCCTATAGCTGTATGCTATGGTTGTGAAGGAGTTGCCGATGACAATGTATCTGTGAGAAATAAAAAACACATCAGAATGCATCGAAATGATTGCATTTGGTAGTCCTATCTGTACTTCTAATTTTGCAATAGCATTGTTTGAGGTTATCTGTGACCAATACAGCAGACGGTCTGACATGCTCCCTTTTTATTGGCACCTCGGGCATAGGTTGCCCATTCATGCTACACACACCCAACCTATTGGGGCTCCCCTTTTGCTATTCAGGGAAAACCTCTGGTGGTCAGGTAGCCCCTACACCGGGCATGCTAGCTATTTTCTGTGTCAAGTATTATTGGAGGAAAGCTGGAGCGTTGGAAGCACCGGCGGGGGCAGTTGCAGATTGAAACGGTAGATTAAAGCAAGTTTGAACTTTTGCATGCTGCAGTAGTGAGCAGATCTGAAGTAGGGAGCAGAGATCTGCTGTAGTGAGGAGTGATTAACTGTAGAGGGCAGGATTTGCTTTTAACGTGCAGAGATCTGAGGAAGTATGTGATGGACTGCTGTCAGTAGTGTGCAGTGGCCTGCTAAAGAGAGCAGAGATCTGCTGAAGCGGAGATCGTAACAATGTGCGATGGCCTACTGATTTAAGCTGCATGAAGCGCCTCCTTGGGATTGCAGGAGGTTATTTGATAGGACGTCGATATTGGTCTTTAAGTGTTAAGGCGATTTAGATGGAGCCGAAGATGAGGCTGCTTTCGGCAGACATGTAGAATGCATTGCTCCAAGGCCACAGCAAAACCTATTCATTTGATCAGGAGCACTCTGAGTGTATTGTTCATTGCAAGGTAGGAGGCTGCTTTTAACTGAAACCTTCCAAAGTAATATTGATCCTGATTTGAAAATACATGACTTTTGCAGTGAAGGAGGACCAACTAAAATATATAGAACCTGTGGTTATACTGCCATCTAGAGGTTATGATTAGAATAAAACCGTTGGCTTTAGAAAGTTATGTAGGGTAGAATATATTTGATTATTGTGATTAATAATACTGGTGATTGGAATGTATATCCTAAATGCTCTGATGCTGTATCATGATTGTATTTGGACAGAGGGAGGTAGAATGGGCTGTGGATGCACAGACTCCACTGACATTGACTAGCAAACCGCTGAAAATGCAGTTAGAGGTCTAAATCAGGGGAAGACCGATTGGCAAAATTGTTATCTGCTGATAAGATGGCGGTGGCTTTAGGAGAGAGAGAGAGAGAGAGAGAGAGAGAGAGAGAGAGAGAGAGAGAGAGAGAGAGAGAGAGAGAGAGAGAGAGAGAGAGAGAGAGAGAGAGAGAGAGAGAGAGAGAGAGAGAGAGACTTTCAAAACAAGCCCAACCCATTTCTGAGGGAGGGGAGTTGGGCATTTTTAACTGAAGTCACGTCACCTATCACAAAAAAAACCCAGCGACTTTCAATAAAAACAAGCCCAATTTCACTTATTATAAGTGGATTTGGCAACTGAGCATTCTCTATCTGTCTGTCTATGAAGACATTTTGCTTATTCTTTATATATTATTTAATTAAACTATATTGAATAGGCTACATATTTTAGGATAGATAAGCATTTATAAGTTAACATAGGTCCACAAGACACACCTGCAGTTTGATTTAAATGTCACGAATTTGGCGAGTTGAACTTACTCTCTCGAGTTGTGAAAGCACAACGACAGGAAGCTGGAAGATTGTAGTACTGAGGCACAGAGCTCACAGTGCCTCATGAAGCTGCCTGGTTACCACTTAGCAGTTTAACAATCCCAGTAGTCGCTCGATGAGGTCGTTGCCGTGGTAATCATGGTCTGTGAGGCACCAGTGGAAAAGTTGCAGCACAGTGTTGTTGGAGTATGTGATTGGTGGTATTATTATTATTATTATTATTATTATTATTATTATTATTATTTATATTTATTTATTTATTTATTTTTTCAGCAATGGTTTGTTTTGAAAGTGACATTATGCGAGTAGGCTTCACGTAATACGTTACAAAGCACGAAACAAGAACAAGAACAAAGCTGGGGTTCCCGCATTGAAATGAGAATTGAAATCAAATTAATGTCCTTACCCATTATGATTTTTCGGCTGCTGAAAGTAAGTAGCAGTGAATTGCTAAACCAGGAACCCACATGGGTAACAGATGCAAGCAAGATGATTGACAGATCTACTGCGGAGGCGAGCGTGGAGAGAGCAGAGGCTGCAATGGCATCTGCCAGGAGACAAGAGAGTCACAGAATTTTGTGATTCTGTTGTCGAATGACCAGGTGGAGAGTGACGCTACTGCTGCTTTAACACTGAACAGCTGTGGAGGAGAAAATACCTTTACGAAAATAACTTTCAGAATCCTGTTGAAGTGTAAAGGAAGATTCGTTTAGATCTGGCTGTGTGGAACGGCTTGTAGTTGCTTGCAGGTGAAGAGGAAATACAGGTTCAGCCAACAAAGCTTTGCAATAGATGTTAAGGCGATTGTTGCAGATGGGAATGTTAATGCCTTTGTCTAACAGAGTTTTTTTTAAAGTTTGGCGGAGGGCCGCTCTTTATAATGGAGACGCAGCGGAGGTTGAATAATGGAGCAGCGCTTTGAACGGTGCGGCTGGAGATTAGATAGTTACGGGCTTAACTGGTAATGAAGCTGCTGCAGCGAGAGAAAGAGAAAGAAGCTGAAGGACAAAAAGAATCTCAGAGCAGGTAGGAAAATTTGCTCTGAATCGGACGAGAGAGCGAGAAGGCGAAGTTTAGACCTTATTAAAGAGAGAAAGTTTAAGCAGGTTTTGACGGAGTCTGAGCGTTTGCTAGAAAGCGAAAACACTAGACAGAGAAGGTGCATGTGTTTGGGATTTAAATAGGAAATTAGTTATGATAGACATTAATTAAGCAGCCCCAGCTACCGCCCCCGAATCTCACTAAAGGCTAATATACAGTGCCGAGAAAGTTTGTGAACCCCAATGATAATTATGGAAATTCCATAGTTTTTCCATGATAGCCTTCTTGAATCAAAATAAAAAAAAAATATCCAATAGGGTTTATATTAACCAATTCCATGTCTTTTGAAACAAAATGATGTATGAATTAGACAAACAATGAGTAATTAAGATTCATGGTATGTAATAGTAGGTGAACCCCTGGTTTTATCTGCTCAATTAAGGGGATAATTAGAATCAGGTGTTTTAAATAATTAGGTAGATCTTCAGGGGTGAGTCTGGGAGGCCCCACCCTATATAAAGATCAGAAACTTTGTGAGTTTGGTCTTCACCATACAGGTGTGTGGAAACACGTCATGCCACGATCAAAAGAAATCTCTTGAGGACCTCAGAAAAAAAGTTATTGATGTGCATCAGTCTAGAAAGGGTTACAAAACCATTTCTAAGGATTTGGGGCTCCACCAATCCACTGTCAGACAAATAGTCTACAAATGGAGAAAGTTCAAGACCACAGTCACTCTACCCAGAAGCGTTCGTCCTACCAAAATCTCTCCAAGAACAAACCGGAAAATCATCAAGGAAGTCACAAAGAACCCCAGAGTAACATCCAAGGATCTGCAGGCCACTCTTGCCTTGGCTAATGTGAGTGTTCATAACTCAACTATCAGAAAAAGACTGAACAAGAATGGTGTTCATGGAAGGATAGCCAGGAGGAAACCACTGCTCTCTAAAAAGAACATTGCTGCCCGTCTGAAGTTCGCCAAAGAGCACATAGATGATCCACAAGACTTCTGGAACAATGTTCTCTGGACAGACGAGTCAAAGGTAGAACTTTTTGGCCTCAATGAGAAACGTTATGTTTGGCGAAAACCAAACACTGCATTTGAACAAAAGAACCTCATCCCAACCGTCAAGCATTGTGGTAGGAGTGTGATGGTTTGGGGCTGCTTTGCTGCCTCAGGATCTGGACGGCTTGCCATCATTGACACAACCATGATTTCTGCATTGTATCAGAAGATTCTAGAGGAGAATGTCAGGCCATCCGTCCGTGAGCTGAAGCTGAACCGAAAGTGGGTCATGCAGCAAGACAATGATCCTAAACATACAAGCAGATCTACTAAAGAATGGCTGCAGAAGAAGAAATTCTGCGTTTTAGAATGGCCTAGTCAAAGTCCAGACCTAAACCCCATCGAAATGTTGTGGTAGGACCTGAAGCGAGCTGTCCATGCAAGGAAGCCCTCAAATGTCACCGAGTTGAAGCAGTTCTGTAAGGAGGAATGGGCCAAAATTCCTCAAAACCGATGTGAGAGACTGACCAACAGTTACAGGAAACGCTTAGTTGAAGTCATTGCTGCTCAAGGGGGTGCCACCAGTTACTGAATCTAAAGGTTCACATACTTTTTCACACATTGATATTGAAAGTTGAATCATTTGTGGATAAATAAATGTTGAAAAAGTATTTGTTTAATCGTTATCTGTTATTAGGACTTAGATTAAGATCTAATAACATTTTAGGTTTGAAATATGTGAAAATCCTAAGGGGTTCACAAACTTTTTCTCTGCACTGTGTATGTATATGTGTGTGTATATATATATATATATATATATATATATATATATATATATATATATATATATATATATATATATACACACATATACATATACATATATATATATATATATATATATATATATATATATATATATATATATATATATATGTGTGTGTGTGTGTGTGTATATATATATATAATAGATAGATAGAATGCTCTTTGGTCTTCATTTTCCTTCAGATTCACAGCCTGACCAATGATCCTTCAACAGTGGGGTTTTTATCCAGAAAATGTGACTGCAACTTTAATGGTTCACAGGTGGAGGCCAATGGTAAGGTAATTGTGTCTTCGTTAGGGCAATTTCTTTCATCGGTGTAAACTGGGAGCTTCCACAGCACAGGGGTTGAATACTTATGCAAGCAAGATATTTCAGTTTTTTATTTTTCTTAAAAATATTTCCCAACATAAAACCAATGTCACCTTACAATAATTGATTTTGAGTTTCAGTGTTTTAAATAAAATATCAAACAGAACGAAATTTCAATGTACCATTTGTAATTCAGTAATATGAGAGAATTGGTCAGGGATCTGAATACTTTTGCAAGGCACTGTATGTATGTGTGTGTGTGTGTGTGTGTATATAATATATATATATATATATATATATATATATATATATAATATATATGTGTGTGTGTGT
Organism: Huso huso; assembly: GCA_036884735.1. Classification (NCBI taxonomy): domain Eukaryota; kingdom Metazoa; phylum Chordata; class Actinopteri; order Acipenseriformes; family Acipenseridae; genus Huso; species Huso huso. The sequence continues at coordinate 63,236,069 of CM072666.1, read as the reverse complement.
GTGTGTGTGTGTGTGTGAGAGATAACCTCTTGAATTTCATAACTACGTAAATAAATACAACAACTTGTAAGATATGGTATACACATACATACAAGCCTGTAAATCTTTCTCTTCTTCGGAGTAAACCATACGGCAGTTTGCACCCGATCCATATTGCCTTCAGATTATAGCAAAATTTAGCAGGACAGGGTGGTGATAACAGCGTTTTTTGTCCAAAAGTTTCGATTTTTATTTAATTTTTTTTAACCCTTGAAAACCCAACGAATAAATGCTACAGTGTGAAAAGCCCTTTAGCCAGACATGTATCCTTACATAGAGATGACATTTTTTATTTTGAGTGATCACTGAATTTATAATCTTTCAGAACAAAAGGGCCCGAGCATAGTCTATGGTTCCACTGTCACTTAGGAGATGGAATGTGAGGTGATTTAACATAAAACATTTAAAATCTTAGATTAAAGATACTAGAGACACTTGCTTTTAAATAAAAATGTTGTTTTTATTATTATTTGGAGAGAAACAAATGTTTTCCTACCACGGCTCGTTGAGGCCATCAAAAAAAAGTGTTATGTTGAGCTCATGAGAATTTATCTCAGGATCTCGAGAAAACGGAAGTCATTGCTTCCTTTTTCCTGATCATTTATCTGTATTTTTCACTATCCTTTGCTTTAGCCCCCCAAAAAATGTATTTCCGGTATAGCACATGTATGTGGGCCATGCCTTTTGCCATCTTCAGCCTTTTCTATCACCCTTCTTCTGGAAGCTAGCTAGGATGCTGCTGATTCTTGTTTGTTCCTGATAAGGACTTAATCTCTGCTGCTTCTTTTTTTGTGTATTTTGATGCTGTATCAGGCTTGTATATTTGTGATTTAAATAGTAGGCAATCACACCTTAATTGTGACTTGGATAATTGCCCTTTCCTTTCCTAATTAAGTATATCTATTTTTAGCATTTGTTCTTACACTAGTTCTATTGAAGTATATCCAGATTAAGACTGGATAACATTTGGCATCTTGTCAACCAGGTTTTTAGGCCATCTGCTTACCTCATCTCTCCTCAACACTAACATTACTGATATTTAAACGTATGGTCCTTGTTTTTGTTTCTGACGCAGCAACTGTGAATTATCATCTAAATAAAAAAAAAAAAATGTCTCAGTAAAATAGAAGCTTTTTGATTTTAATAATTCTGGGTTGAGATGGATTTGTCAGGCATCATTTAGGTAAATGCTAAATGATGACAACTGGAATTAAATTGAATCCAAAGGTTTTAGTTTTTTTGTCTATTTTACATTTAAAATATTTGATCTAGTTATATAATAACTGTTTGTCTTTGGTATTTTTCTTCAGGTAAAAGCCAAGCCTGTGGAAATATGAGTTCTACAGACCTGGGTGCAGCCTTCTCTGTTGTTCACTGCTGCTGTCACAGAAAAAAAACTGGTTGCACTCAACAGGAGGGGTACCCATCCTGAAGCAAAACATTTGGTTTGTAGAGCTATGCTGAAAGTGTGAAGGAGCGTCATGAACAGATACACTACTCTCAAGCAGCTTGGAGATGGGACCTATGGTTCTGTTCTCCTGGGAAGAAATCTTGAGTCAGGACAACTGGTTGCTATTAAAAAGTAAGTCGCTTAACATGTAATTATTCATGAACTTTGATATCACTTTTTTAAAATATATTTTTTTGAAGTGTCAGGTACATTTGTAATCAATTATTTTTTACAATCTCAAACCTTCTAGTCATAAAACGGTATGCACAGTTGTTTAGATGCCCTTTAACGCCATTGCAACTATTTCCTACAGGAAACGTATGGGAGCAATCCAACTGTTAAACAAAGATCTGTATTGTAACCGACAAGTTTATAAAGCGAATGTACCTCACCCTTTCTTAAAATATATATTTTTCCTTTATCTTGTGATCATCATGAAAATATTTGTATGCCAGTGGATGCAGTTCATTTCCATTAACAACCATGTAGACGTAGACCACATTTCATTTTAAAGGCACATCACATGGTCTTTAGTTAATGAACGGTCTCATGTGTAGTCAGCTGACTTTTGCATATTGTAGAACAGGTTCCTGCATTAAGAAAAGCAGCCTGCTAGCTAGTGTTTGGCAGCCTTAACAGCTGGTCGTACAGATGTGGGCAATGCTTTGTGCAGTGTGCACTACTAAGCCAATGCATTTCACTGATCTCAAGAGAAAATTATGAATACCATAAACATACACAGTATTAGGTAATGTGATCTTTAAACTGTACATCATTAGAAAGTTGCTTGCAATTATAAACATTAAAGTATATTTTTAAACATTACGTTTGTTTTTTTTAAATGGAAAAACAAACTCACAGTAGTTCTCTCTCTCTCTCTCTCTCTCTCTCTCTATATATATATATATATATATATAATATATATATAATATATTTATTTATATTTTATATATATAGATACTATGATATATATAGACATCTACAGATGGTTTTATGTACAGATACTGTGAGCAACATAAAGAAAGTACTGTATTGGACACAAGCTTGGGAATTACAGTACTAATACAGATGTTAATGGTCTTGCAAGCAGATTTCTGGACCAATTTTCTAGCTCAGCAAACCATAACCCAAATGGGAGGTTACTGAATAATACATGGTAGAATATTATCTTGCTTTTTTACGGTACTAATATACCTTGTAGACAGTTCTTACTCTCTTACAGTATTCAGGGCAGGTTTACTGAGTGTGATTGTTAGTAATTGGTTTAAGTTCCCAACATTTGGCTTTATTGCTTTTTTTGTTTTTTTTTTTTTTTTGTCTAGAATGAAAAGGAAGTTTTATTCTTGGGAAGAGTGCATGAATCTCCGAGAGGTCAAGGTAATTCCTTATTCGTTTTTACTGTGATTTCAAAGGTCTTTGTGAAAAAAGGAAATGTCAAGGGGCTGTGTTTCTAGACATGTGATCTTGTCATCTTGCCCTCTCCCATTCCACCCAACAGCTGCAATTTGTCCTAATCTTCTACTTTAGTGTAATTCCTAGACCAGCTTAACACTGTTGCTGTCTCTTTCCATTCACAGGATATACACACAAAATACAATATGACAATAAGCCAATGGCATTATGCAATTTAACCCTTTAGTTTACTTGGATACATAAGTTTATTTCTATAATTGAACACCATCTACACCATAGGACACTGAACAAAGTCATGTTATTCCTTTAAAAAAATTAATAAAAAAAAATAAAGCAGCAGCAGTTAAGAGGTATGTTTTAACGAAAAGGGCTTGTAACCAGGAGGTCCCTGGTTCAAATCCCACCTCAGCCACTGACTCATTGTGTGACCCTGAGCAAGTCACTTAACCTTGTGCTCTGTCTTTCGGCTGATGCATAGTTCACACACCCTAGTTTCTGTAAGTCGCCTTGGATAAAGGTGTCTGCTAAATAAATAATAATAATAATAATAATAATAATAATAATAATAATAATAATTTAGTCTTAAATGTGAGGGTGTGTGTATATATATATATATATATATATATATATATATATATATATATATATATATATATATATATATATATATATATATATATATATATATATATATATATATATATATATATATATATATATATATATATATATATATATATATATATATATATTACATGAAAAACCTTCTTTCATTGTTTTTTTCAGCTCTGGACAAATTTATATTCATTTTTCTGGCAAATAACGGCAATGTTTATGCTCAGGTGTTCTATATGTTCATTAGTTTCCACTGTTAAATGTTATTTCTAAAAGTCAAAAAGCTTATTTTCCTTTTTTTCTAGTCGCTGAAGAAATTAAACCATGCCAACGTAGTCAAACTGAAGGAAGTTATCAGGGAAAACGATCAACTTTATTTTGTGTTTGAATATATGAAGGAAAATCTCTACCAATTGATGAAAGAGAGGTGAATATTCAATTTTTCCCACCAACTGTTTTTTTTTTTTTTTTCTTCTTTTCTGTAGATAGATGAAATCTTTTGTATGGGTGATATGTTTTTGTATTTAGGAACTGAAAAAAATACAACTTTATACTCTGGGGTGAAATTCTCAACAAACAAGTGCAGGTACTCGTATGCCCAGCTGGGTTTAAAACTGGAGACAATTTGAGTGTATACATATTGGTACACAATACATTTATGAATACAAAATAAGCCTTAAATAGGTGATTAATTATAATCAATTCACCATAAACAAGGAAGCTGAAAATACTGAAAACGTTGTATCCTCTGTACCCGTTGTGTTACTCAGTCATGTACTGTAATAAAACACTTAAGTTAAACATTAAATAACAAGCATTAAGAAATATTACACTAGGCGGTAACTGCTGTAGAGATGGCATTTTGTATCAAGATATCCTAAAAAAGGGATGATGTTATAAAAAAAATGGTATAAAAAAAAGAAGAAAAACTGTGCTGTGAAAAAATGTTACAAAAAGGTTTAAGTCAAACAACGCACAATACCCCTTAATTTGTTTTATGTAACGTGCACTACTACTACTAATGATGTACTTGACTTGGCCATTTTAATCTCCATAGTAGATAGAGGTCTTCACGGGTCTACGAGGAACCGAGACCCGACCTGTACCGAACAGGTTTTCGGGTGCAAAATTGTCACGCAACACTCGGGTCGGGTCTGATTTTAGTTACTCAGTAATACACAAACTGTCGATTACTCTTAAAGAGGCTCTCTTTGGTACTATAAATCACTGTTTATAATTCCTGTTGCATGGATTGGCTTCGTCCAGTAGCAAATGACATGGCTTGCAGAGCGCAGCAGCAGACACGTGACCCCTATCGAAGGTGTTTCTTTTAGATCATTCTTAAAAATCAGAGTAATGGATTTGTTTATGAAGGACATGTAAGAAAAACGAATTCCATGAACAAAAGCTCACAGGAAAATGCAAGTCTGCAAATGTGGGAATCATTTGTTGTTATTGTGGATAAAGTAGGAAAACAAGTTTTGCAAAACACAAATTTTACATCTCAATTCCATTTGCTCTTGTGTTAAGTTCGTAATAAAATCACGCATTCACGAGATCGTACTTCAGTTCATTTGATTTTCAGATAATGTATTTATCTTTGTCTTTTACGCAAACATATTATATATTTAATTTTACAGTCCTCTGTGTAGGTTCATGAAGGAATAAACACTGTGTAGTTCAGCCAGATTTTCAGGTTGACTGGAAAAAAACGCTGCTTTATTGTATCTAGTCAGTGCATATACTAAGCTGGGGAAAGGAAAAGCATTCCACTTTTTTTGGGCTGGGTTGGATACAGGTCTAATAACAAGAATTTTACATCGGGTCGGGTAAATAATTGTCGGTTCGTGGTCAGGTGGGGTTGATTAATTTGGAACCGTGAAGACCTCTACTCCATAGTATTCTCAGCAATCATCCCCATACTTTCCAGGCCCTGGGTACTCGCCTAGAACAGGACCTGGCTGTGCTACCATAATAGCCTTGGATTAGAACATATATGCCTGTTTCTTTTATGTATTTTTTACTTATTACTTTACCTACAATAATATATTCGGTGCATTTCTCTGTTGTGTTTCTGCGTAGATTAATTACCATGATCTATTCCATAAAAAGATTTTCCAGGCAGAAACAGTAGACTTAAAAAAATAAAATGTATCCCTGGTATTGCAGTTTCTGCACAATAAACAAAATGACAAAAGACACATTTTCATAAAGTAATATCATTACTGTGGATTACTTATGTTTTGTTTTTAAAGATGTACACGCAAGTGAAAACTCATGTTAAATTTAAATAAATGTTTTAGAAAAGGGGGCATTGCACAAAGAAAAGCACCTCACCATTGTGGTATTTGTTTATTATGGTCCTCATAACAGAAAATACTAGGATCACAACAAAACGTTGATCACTATACTTAAAATGTGCCTTGCAAGTTGGACCTGTGTTTGAAAAGCGTGAAGCACATCCCGTATCCCGATTCTGACTCGCTTACCAAATCTGAAGCTGCACTTTCTTGATCCTGTTTTTTTTAATGTTAATCCCTACTGTCCCACACATCACTTTGAAACTTTCATGCAAATTCTGGCAATGTGGTAGATCGGTGCAAGGCAAAACGCATTATGATAATTATTTCACTGATGTGGTTATTTGCCTTCAACTTCATGTGTAGCAATGTTCGTTTAGAAGAAAATAATTATTACTCGGCCAATCAACATGCAGTGATTATACTGACGTTAATGGTGGCCAATAGCAGCTAATAGAAACAGAAGCAGTATGAGGAAACAGAATGCTAGCACTATGAACTGTGCTGAATGAAAGTGAATTTGAGAAACACTGCGCTAGTGGACTGTGTGAGTGGATGGCATGCATCCGCGTTGGATGAAAAGCAAAATAAATGAGTCCCGGTACCCAGTACCGGCATCAAAATAAGTCCCGGTACTGAGTACCGATGAGTACCAGCAGAATTTCACCCCTGTTTATGCTGTATTCTAAAGTTAAAACATAGTGTTTTCTCAATTTTATTTTCAGGGTCAAGTTGTTTCCTGAATCCTCTGTAAGAAACATCATGTACCAGATACTGCAAGGAATGGCCTTCATTCATAAACATGGTACGGTTTACAGCACTAAAATGTAAAACAAATCAAATTTAATGTAACTTGTGATTTTACTTGCACAGAGCTGTGTGGTAAAAGTAATTACTGGTATTTCACTGCATCAGTTATTTAAATGTCAGTGGTATTAAATACAAATTAAACTTTTTAAGTGCTGTCACTGATTTTAATTATATTTTTCAATGTTCTAGGATTTTTTCACAGGGACATGAAACCAGAAAATCTTCTGTGCATGGGACCAGAACTTGTTAAAATAGCTGACTTTGGACTTGCCCGTGAAATTAGATCTCGACCGCCTTATACTGACTATGTCTCAACAAGATGGTGAGTTATTTATTGCAGCTTCAAATAGGAGATCTTTATGGGGAAAAGCATAAAATGTCAGTGGTTGTTGGTATTATCCCAACTGATCTTACTTCTGGGCTGTAAACTGATCTAGTTTTCAGTAGCCTCTTTACTTTATTTTGTTTTGTTTTCTAAAGGCTTAAAGGATGGGTTTTAAATTTTGAATAAGCTCTCCATGATGGATAAGGGATTGCTCTCAACACAGTTTTCATGCATGCTGGATGTCGCCATTTATACTGATCATCCGGAGAAGACTGTCAGCCTTAGGGAAGTCTATAATTAGGCTTGCTTCTATTTGATTTTTTTTTTTTTTTTTTGGCCAAATCGACGATTAATATCGACGTTTATTTTTGGAAGAATTTACTGTTTTTTTCGATCTTTATTTTTCAATTGAAGCAGAGAATGGGTAAAATCAACCTTTGTGCTTAAAAAAATAAAAAATAGACTTTTCATTTAGCGAAACCCATATCATATTCAACATGCAACAAAACCATGGTTACCAACATTCTAATTGAAATAACATTTGGTCACAGCGGAGCTATACCTTGTAAAGAAAGATCCTACACAAATTTAAAAATGGTCTCAAATAAGCCGTATAAAACGCAATATAAAAGTGTATTACACTGACTTTTGTAGCATAGATTTACAAGTAAAAATAATATGCACAGAACAAAAGTAGGCACTTTGAATGACAGGCACTGTAACTGGCAAACTAATATGCACAGTCAGTGCAGGTTTGATGATTGACAGTCATTTAAACGAATGAGAGCATTCAAGCGCTGCTTCAGTCAATGAGGTCTGTCACAACAGGATGAAATGACTGACCGTGAAACTACACTAGCCACTGAGTTGACTGACTCCAAGCAATTCAGAGTGGAACAGAGGCGGGACAGACAGCAAGTATTAAAACTACACAAACTAGAGATGATTTTTTAATTATAATTTTCCTAAGAAAAAAACTAGTGTGGTTTTACCGATGTGTATCCTATATAAATTTATTTGTCAGACTCCTATTTTTGGGGAATTCGACATTTAATGAGCTTTACCGATTTAAAATCAAAAAGTAGCAGGCGTATCTATAATGCATGGTACAGGCTTTTTAGCTGAAAAGGAATTGGTCTACCAGCGAGGGCACTTTTGAATTTGACCTAATTGTCTATTTTCTTAATTGTAGTTGCTTTTCAATTTTTATTTTTTCAGGTACCGTGCCCCTGAGGTTCTTCTGAGGTCCACTAATTATAGCTCTCCAATTGACCAATGGGCAGTTGGCTGTATTATGGCAGAACTCTACACACTAAGGCCTCTGTTTCCTGGTTCAAGTGAAGTAGATACAATATTTAAAATCTGCCAGGTATTGGGGACCCCAAACAAGGTAAACATGGCAATCTCTTGAAAACTTGTGCAATCATATCATATTTGGAGAGAAAAGCTTTTCCAATTGTGAATGCGTCAGACATTTTCCATTTACATACGGTGGATACAGGTCAAGATCTACTTTTTTAGTTATGCTGATGGCTCTAATTTTGTATTTACAGCTGTGGTGGGGGATGTCTGTGTAAGGTTTGATTTCTTCTTAAAAATAATAAGCCAGTCTTCAGGTAGTTTTAATCAAAATAGTTTATTCAGGAAGAAAGTAAATCAGGAACCAAGCAAATCACATGTGATACATGCACAGGGCTTCAGAGATGGTATGTCTGAGCTGGCATCAGTTGACATCTGTGTTTCTTCTTCACTTCACTAAGGTCAGCAGAAACCCAGATAACAAGAAGTTACACTTAAGAACAACTTGATAGGATAGGTGTTTTGCTCAGTTCTCACAGAAGGAAAAGCGCTATACCCACACATCACAAGGTCGAACTACAAGGCTGGTGATTGCAAACTGCTTACATACACCAGCTATGTAAAGCTTAATTTTAAGAGTTTATTAACCCTGCATTGATTCAGAGCTTACATTAAACACAGGAAAATCACACAATGTTTACAGACAGTAGGGTCCCCGTGGCTCATCCAGTTAAAGTGCTGCCGCTGGGAGAGCAGGATGAGTCACACAGCTTGGACGGCGCCGGTTCGCATCAGGGCTGTGCAAAGAGGCCAAACTTTGCTGGGGACTGAAGGGGGGGTCACATTGGCTCTGACTCTCCCGGGGTGGCGGGATGGGAAACTGGCAGGGACTCTTTCTCATCATCACGCAACAGCGAACTCTGGGAGTGGATAAAAAGCAGGGCTGATCTCTCTTCTCTGGGATCTGGATTGCTCGGTGTAAAAGGATTCTGGCTTTAGGCTTGTGAGATCGGAGGATGCTCACACGCCCTCAGTACATCTGTGGTGAGGAGAAACATAATCGGACATTCCAAATTCAGGGGAAAATAAATAAAAAATAAAAAAAAATGCAAAAAAAAAATAAAGTTTACAGACTCACAAAGCAAATCACTTCAAGGGGTACATCATAAGCAAGGGTTTCATAATGGACAGGCTGATGAAACAATAAGAAGTTGTGCATTTTAACAATGTGTACACCACCCTGCACAGGGTGCGTGTTTATCAGAAAAAGCCTACGTGTTCCATTTGTATAGTGTGTTATTAGGCGTTCCGTGATGCTTACCTAAAGTTATAGTGAGTCACTTTTAGCTAAAGAAAAGAAGTGGTTTTAGAACCAGTTTTAATTAGTTTGATTATGGTTTGTACGTATGCTCAAAACAGCTTTTTAAGCTGAAACAACATATTTGAAAGCAAAGGTTTTATTCGTCCGAGGTCAGACCTGCTGAGTTATGAAAAGCCAGTTACCCCCTGGCATGGGTGTATTTCGGGCCTCCTGCCAAGCTAAAGAGCCACAAGGTCAGGCCAATACATAGGCAAGAGTTTCAAAAGCCTTACATCGGTTACCAACATAATTGTTTTTATTGTACTCCCATGAAGAACTGTTATAACTTGTGATGATCGTAAATGATTAACCATTTGAACCAATTAGCCATTTTGTATCCTCAGCCCATAGGTCAGTAATCCACTTCAAATAATTTCTGTAAGAGACATCAGTTTGCCTTTCACACTGGTTGTTTTCATAGCACACAGAGAATAAGTGGGTGCACATTGTATTTTGTTGGTGTGTTTGCAATCATAACTAGTACATTTTGTTTTCATATTAAAGAATGACTGGAGTGAAGGCTATCAACTTGCTGCAGCGATGCACTTCCGCTGGCCACAGTGTGTCCCCAGCAACCTAAAGACCCTGGTTCCTAATGCCAGCAGTGAGGCAATCCATCTCATGAGGGATATGCTGCAGTGGGACCCAAAGAAGCGGCCTACAGCTAGTCAGGTATTGCATTGTCATAGCGCTCCTGCACGACAACAAAAAAGTTTGATTGTGTTTGTTTATAAAAACCTACATTGAAATGCAGGTCAAATACCAAAGGGGGATATGTCTTTAATTCAGTTCTTGAACAGTAATACCTGTCCTTTTTTTTAAGGAAAAAAACGAAACACCTTCTGTTTAATTGGTGTTTTTTAATTTAATTTTTTTTTTTTTATTATTTTAGGCACTTCGTTATTCCTATTTCTGTGTTAGTCAAGCCTTGGGGACTCCACAGCAAATGCAAGAGCCAGGAAAACCACAAACAAAGCCACAACAATTACTCCAGCAACTGAAACCTGTGCCTCCTCCTCAGCCCCCACCTCAACACCATCACCGCTCCCCATCTAGACCCTTGCAACAAATCCAACCTGCTCAGCACCCAGCGTATCCACACAAGACCGATTCTACACATGAGCTGTTTGACAGAGCAATAAAACTGGAGGGAAAGAACCAGCCTCACCAGCCTCTCTTTCCTGTGTTAAAAGCCAAAGAGCATTTGCTGGTAGGAGCCAAACATATGTGCTTGAATAAGTCTCTCTTTTAAGATCAAGATGTCTATCTAGATATTCAAATCAATACCAAGAACTGCATGTTATCAAAAGTCTTTGAATGAACTGAACAACTCTTGAATTGATTCAAGATCCCTTATGTTTTTATAAGTTGTTTCTACCTAGTGTTGTCACATAAGATATTTTTTCTCTTTCCCAAAAATGTGCTAGAAGCACACTGGAGTAAAAAGGCTTTTGTTAATTATCCCACTTTTTGTTATCCCACTGTTATAGACTCCTATTGGATGTGTTTAGTTTAGTTTTAATACAAATATTTCTTGAAACACTATTAGTCACTTGTTTTATGTTTTAAACAGAATCAGTTACAATGTTACTTTTACCATAGGTTGAGCCATATTGGAGATATTTGTCTGCCTGTAACTTCCCAAATGCTTGCCATTTTTTTTTTTTTTTTTCCAAAAAAATTCAAAACAGCTTGCCTCTGTCCTTTTTAAATAGCTCCTGAAAATAAAAATATTTTCAGAGGTTTGGGGTACATGTAGCTGAAAAATCAAATTAGCCTTTTAAATTTTGGTAAGGTTCCTTAAACACATATTGACTCCACAAATCAGAGATTCCCATTTAACACAGAATGTCTTGATGGTGAACAATGGAAAACATTTATTAACACTTGCCTTGTTGACACAACATACAGCATGTTAGATGTTTATAAATATATTTCAGTATTTACTAAATACATGTATTGTTGTGTCACAATATTTAGGGTGTAACGTTGGAACTTAGAAATGAAATAGAAATCTTTGGAAAGGTAATGCTAGTTTGGATGCTGTGATAATGAGATTGAAGCTATGTGACATTGTGAAATCCTGGTTGAGGCATTACAGTGTGACACTGGGCCAAGGCGTGTCCCTAACGCACCGTCTGACACAGTTTGTCAAGCTGTAAGAGATTCCAGCAACTTGGCTGATGGATTTGGGTTAAGTAATTTATCTGAAACACATGTCGTGATTTGTAGCTCAAGAACAGGTTACAATAAATAATAAAATAAATGATCGCGTTTTCATTTATTCCTAATCTAGTTGTGTGGTTGTGCTTCTGACTGAATTGTTGGCATGTAGACTATCCCTTTATTTCTGTGAATTTGATTAATTTACTGATAAATGAAACTCTGGGAAAGATAACCATGTATATTGTTGTGTTGTAGAAAGCAGCAGCACCAGGGACAGAAAACACAGGCACTCCTGTTTTTCATGGCAATCCAAACAGCAGTAGAAGAAGATGGGGTCACATTTCAGGTGTTTTGAAAAGCTCAGATGACTGGGAGGATTTTGAGGAGATAGAAATTAGTTCTCTGAATAAAGCAAAGATGGCAAATGAAAAAAGGAGACAAGGAGAAGACGCACTGGGCAGGTAAAATTCCCTTCCATGAGAATCTCAAGATCCGTTATCTGTGATGGTAGCTACAAATAATGCCATATTGTCTTACAGATTTGGAAGTATCTTGGATCTAAATCCACCAAACAGCAAAGGGATTGGCAGTCATCCAAATGTAAATAACTTGCTTCCGTATCAGGATCCAACTACATCTAGGGTGACGTCGGCCAAACAGCATTACTTGAAACAGTCTAGGTATTTACCAGGTTAGTTGCTATTATTATTATTATTTGAAAAAAAAAGTAAACTAAAAGTGCTGTACTGAACAAAATAATTCTAAGAATCTTTATTTTGGATTTCCATTACATACATAGATCTCAAATGTACAGCTTTGAAAGAAACCCATGTTATAGCAAACTTTTATTTTTTAGTTTCAGAGAGATAAACAATAACGTTTTACTTGTCATTTTGTATTTCTATATTTTCTCTGGACTACATACTGTGTGTAATAAGCAATATATCCTGTTTTCATTCATTGTAGAAAGCTAAAGTATTTCCTTACACACTGACTACTGTGCTAGGCAGTGCAATAAATTCTATTTGAAACGTGCACGAGTACAAATACCACAAACCAGGGTTGGCGATTTTTTTTTTTTATTATTGTTTTTTATCAGATTTATTTATTTTAAATCAAAGCTTTGTTTTATTTAAATCGCTTTTTTTTTTGGTTTGTGAATAGTTACATACCAAACTAAATTACTCAATCTTAAATGAATACATAAATAAAGCAAATTATTTATCATTGTGGCATCCTCTAAATGTGAACTACAATATGTGAACTTAGCGATGGGATACGCCAGAGAAAAATACCCCGCACTCATCCCAGTCATTCTTTTCTTTTACTTTTCTGTCTTTGATTTCCTCTTTCTGTGTCGGTCCAAACACATGCAGGTGTTACTTAGGACTACTTTGCTTTTTATAGTGTGTTCAATTTTTAAAGTTCCTGTTTGCACCACTAAATAAATGTGGTTTCACCGGGTCTTAATACAGTGCTCAATTGTCTGTTTGGGACCCCATTGCACTGCCATCAGAATCGCTTCGGCGAATATGTTAATGATGGGGCAGGTGCTCTAATAGGGCAAGACATGTCTTCAGAACAACATTTCAGTGCAGTGTTTTTATTTATTTATTTTTTTTACGTCTTCGCTCCATTTATGCGCTACAGAATCGGGGGCAAGCACCATTCACACTTGCACTCGCATTTGCGCTATGATCAGAATACAGCCCTAAGAGATTTAGTTTATAGACAGTAATAGTTTAAGATGTTTGTGTTAATGAAAGGTTTTTAACACATACTTGTCATGTCTTTTCCTTGAGAAACTATATAAAATAGGTAGCAAATGAAAAAAATTACTTCAATCAATGACTTGATTTAAATCAGCCAACCCTGCCACAAACCAAGTGGCATGCCCATGTTTTTATACAAAGTTGGGAACACGTGTGTGCAATGCATGGTTCACAGTACTTGTACTGCACTTCACTGCACATCAAGTACTTTTACTGTGTTCATTCACACACTGTGTATGTTTCTGTTGTATTGCTACTGGTACTGATTTATCATTGTGTTTTCTCCCAGGCATAGGCGCAAAAAAGAATTTAGCAACCAATCCAAGCAAAGACCACACAACAAGCAATTTGTGGACTGGTGTCGGTTTGCCCCTGGGAGTCGTTGGTGGAGCTTTACCAGGTAGCAGAACCACTCCCGGTAAGAAAAGGCTGATGCTTTGTTTTATGCAGATCCACCCAAGACTATTTGAATCCTTAATAATTAGATTTAAAAAAAAAATGATGGGCTGCTGTAGCCAGTCCAGAACAGTTTATGCATAGCTCAGCATTGGCTTAGCACTCTGTTGGTGCCTAAAATGGTAAATGATTGAAAGCGACTGAAAGGACATGAGCAAATGACCCCATAGAACACATATTTAACTTCAATAATAACCTCACTGCAGGAGACTGCGCCCTTGCAAAAAAAACAGAAACACCTATGGTATGTATGGCACAATTTTGTGTAAATAGGCTGTACCTCACATGACTTATTGTAATTTCTTCTACAAATAACATGCCTGGGTCCCAGAGTGGCTAACCTGGTAAAAGCACAGCCGTGTGGTGTGTATGGTGAGTCATACAGTGCAGGTTCGCGTCCTGGCTATGTGAAGTTGCTGGGCTTTGCTGGGGATTCCAAAGGGAGGGTCACACTGGCTCTGGCGCTCTGGTGGGTTATGGAGGCCAAACCAGCAAGGACTGTTTCTCCTCATCGTGCTACAGCGAACCCTGCTGGCCAGGTGCCCAGTAAGCTAAAAAGCGGACACCTGCAGGGCTGGCCTTTGTCCTCCAGGGGTCAATAGCTCGTTGACATCCGCTTTCGAGTTCCTGGTAGTGTAAGAGGAAGCTGGCTCGGTCATGGGACCAGAGGACAGCCACTGAACCTTCAGTTCTCCTGAGCTGTGTGGGGAATTGCTGCGGTGAAGGGAAAAAATGATTGGACATTCCAAATTGGGGACAGAATCGAGGGCAAAATAACACTAAATATAAAAAATAAATAACATCCCCCACCATAAATTGTGTATTATGTAAAAATATTACAAAATTCTTGTTTGCAAGTCAAGAGAGGTAGCACTCTAAACCAGGTATTTTATCATTTTTGTCCAATCCACTGTATCTTAACCCCCTCCAGAAGGACTTGTATTGCAACTATAACATGGATACAATATGTTATGCTACAGATTACATATTTATTAATAATATGATACTGATTTTCTTTCTGTGAAATGCAGGTCCCAGTTCATTGCCTGGTGGTTATGCGTTTCTTAAGAAGGAAGTAGGTTCTGCTGGCCAAAGAGTGCAGCTGGCACCACTTGTAGATCCACCTCCTAGTAAGTGTGATAGTTAAAGGAATATATCCTCTGAGTATGCATTTCTTTCTGTTTATGATTGTAACAGTGATGTTACTTACGTGGGTCGTCACTGAATCAGACACAGAGCAGTGGGTGTTGAAACGTCGCACATGCGCACAGATTTAATAAATAACACGGGCCCGATGATAGGTTACTAACAAAGGTAATCCAAGTGCCAGATTTAATAACTAAAAGAAAACAAAACAAAGCTAAAAATAAGTTTGTCACACAAGGTGAAAGCTAGCCTCACTAAAAGAGATGTCCTGCTGCAGGAACCTACTATACTACGAAACCCTCTCTGTACTTAGTTTGGGATCAGGTCCTCTAAGCCAACCTACTGCTGTTGCTCCCGAAATCCTGGCCTCCCAGCAACTCTGGGTCTTCCTGACGGTCCTGGCTGGGCAGTGCCTTCACAGGCACCATCTTGCAGTTGAAGGGTTCTGTAGGAGTTATCCTGCAGGGTGGACGCTCTCCTCCTCAATGTTAACACAGCAAGCTTTTGCTCAGCGCCCGTCTGTATGGCTATGGCCGTGCAGTGGCCTCGAACACTGGCGCTGTTGCATTCTTAAACAGGCGTAGGCTCCCCAGGAACGCCCCCCCAGCCAGTCAGGACCTCCCGATCAGCTCGGCTCTGGGCAAGCCTTCCTGTTTACTAAGCAGCAGCGCAGCTGAACCAGTGACAGGTTCCTCCCTCTCACAATGGTCCTATTGTATGTGTTCTTAATCCTCATTTATTGTTTCTGCACTCAACAGTAGCGGCTCCTTATATATTTTATATATATATATATATATATAAACTGCAATGTACAAAATTGAAGGCATATGAAAGAAAAGGTTTTTTAAAAAATGTACACAAA
The DNA here is from genome assembly GCA_036884735.1 of Huso huso. NCBI lineage: Eukaryota > Metazoa > Chordata > Actinopteri > Acipenseriformes > Acipenseridae > Huso > Huso huso. The sequence goes on along the minus strand of CM072666.1, from coordinate 63,220,056 downwards.
AAGTTTAAAAGATAAAAAAATCTTATTTTCAGGACGTTCTTCAGCTGTTTAAAAAGTATATTTAAAAAGTATGTTTCAACAAGTATAGTGCACTGTGTTTACTTTTCTTTTTAAACAGCTGAAGAAGGGCTTTTGCCCGAAGCGTCCTGAAAATAAGATTTTTTTAATCTTTTAAACTTTGTGTGTACATTTTTCTAAAAACCTATATATACTTATTATATGCAATAAAACGTTGCACGTTTCAAAAGTTACTTCATAATTTAATAAGAAATGTAATACAATAATATAGTATATGCAGCACGTAAGGCAAGCAACTGAATATATCAAAAACATCGTGGACTTCCTTGATTGATGAATCTTGAGTGATGTCATTTGTAGAACAAATATTTTTACAGCCCGTGGAAGATTTTTTAATTCACTAGCTCACAGAAATCCACAGGCAAGATGAAGAGCCGTTTTGAAAAACCAAACTGCAAATACTCGCTGTCAACCATTTTGTTTTTTCGTCCCATGAGCAATTAAAAAGGCAATTATGTTTTGGTCCTCCCTGTTGAAGAAGGTCCAATTTAGGCTTTGGATGACCTTTATTGTTGTTTTTTATTCTTATTTTTTCCTCAATTGAAAGCGAGGAAAATGGCATATGAATTAAAAAAAAATACAACATACTGTATGGAAATGGAAACTTAAGTGAGTAGCCACACGTGATCCATAACCTGCCTGTCAACAGACACGTTAAGATTAAGCCTAATTATGAGTGGTAGAGGCTAGCCGCAAGCTTGCATTGTGTAGCCAATACAAATACAGTAAAATGACAGACAGAGAGTGATTGAAGGTGGAATACACACAGAATCCCACCCATTTTGAGGCCAATAGCAATACAGTAGACCTTGGAAAGCATGATGTAAGGTAAGCTTTTTTTTTACTCTTACAAAATTACATGGGTAGGCTTAGCCTCCGTAGCCTCTTTTGACGAGCCGCCACTGGCACTCAAATATTTGGTAAGTAACAAGTTCTGCAAGCCAGAGAAATTTGTCATTTGTGTAATGAGACCAGTTTAAAAATGAGGAACAGTGAGTGTTTTTGATACTTCCCATTGCAAACTGCACAGAACTAGTGGTAATTTTTATACTGGCTCTAACTGCTGACATTTTGTACATTAAATTATTAGCTGACTTCTTTTTTTGTTTTATAGATAATGCATCCCATCGAAGCCAACCCCCAACATTTGTTCCGCCTTACAAGAGCACACCTGGGCTAGTGCCACGGCCACCACCTGTGCAAGCTATCCACGGGAGGACAGACTGGGCTTCAAAATATGGTGGACATAGATAATACTTTAATATACGAGGCGTTCACAATCTCCCAATCCAGCAACATAAGCAAACTGAAACAGGACATAGTATCAGTATCCATCTGCTTCATATAAAATTCTACTCAAGTGCAAGACGACAAGGCAGCAGAATTCTCACAATGAGCAACATACTTACATGTTAGACCAGTCACTTTTGTGAATACCAGGTATATACAGTATATGTGAAGAAAGGGCATACTGTATAATGCTACATTCAATTTTTGTATCATTATAATGGTCAGTCATTATTCTAACACTATGCTTTTCATTTTTGGGCAGGGGAAAACATGTGCATTATTAATATACAGCAATAATGTGTTTATTTTGTAACTTTCTGTAAATAATGTATAATCTGTATAGCCAGGTTTTAAATATGGCTATATTGGTATCAATTTACTGTGTAGAAGATGTTGTTTCTGTATAAGTTTTCTAGAAGAGTAATTCATTTATTTTAATGGGAATGCAGATTGCGTATTTCAACAGTGTACTATACTGCACAAACCACCACTGTGTGAATGTTTTATTTGAGAGGAACACTAAAAGCAAAACTTCCTGATACAGTGAGGTAGTCGATTTTACAAATGGGTACTTTTTATTTAGTGCTCAAATCACAAATCTTGTGCATAATTTTCTGTTACCTTATTAGAAAACAAAGAGTACTATTAAAGCAAAACATTGCAAAAGCAGTTTTCTGAACACTTATGGCTCAATTTACAGTACATCTGTGATGCTTTGTGTCATAATGCTTATTTTAATTGTAGATGTTGCTATATTCATTTGTACTTGCTGCCATTCTTACTAGTAATCTGTTCTTTCTGATTCCGATTTAGTTATGCTTAATATAGTTTACAGACCACATTTCACAAAATGCAATGGAAACCGAAGCAGTTGTATACTTTTCCGGCTTTTGTGTCTCGGTTAAAATGTGTTCATAATCATTAAAGTTGCTTTTCCAGATTGACCTGTTGTTGGACTTAAAACCCTGCAACATTTTGTGCACACACACAAATACATGACATACTCATGTTTGCAAAATGTGGTCTGGAATCTCTTGAACATGTAATTTGCATATACCATAGAAATGTACATTTACAAAAAAGTACAGTGCCATTGTTCAACTCAAGATTAAAACGGTTTCTGCTTTATGTTGAGTAAAACGCTATGCTATTTGACCAGTAACTACAGGTTCTGTGTAAGGGATCTGATTTTGTTATTGATTACAACACAATCGTTTAGTTTATATTTATATTTTTGACAAAGCTGGCCTTGCAATTTAAACTACATTGTATAGATATATGCTGGCAGCATTTGAAGAAAATGTATTTTTATACTATTGGCTTTTTTTTTTGTACAACTGGTCAATCACACAAAGTGTTGTATGCAAAAATGACTTAAAATATATCCATTCCAAAAATGTATTCTATTTCTATATTTGATAAATGCTTCATTTGCTGTAGAATGCCAACCGATTTCTTAGAAATGCTGGTTAATGAAATATTGAGCCATACGCAATCCTACAGTTCAGCTGTTATCTTAGTTCTACTTCGGGAACCTGTTTTTAATACACTAAAGAGTAATGGAAATTTGCTGAAAATAGTAGCCAGCTATTTTTCTACAGGTCCACTTTAGAACTTTGTACAACATAACAAACGTTACTATTTTATAAACATTAAAACATGTTTTTAACAGTGGAAGTGTCTGAACGTGTCTGTGTTTTCCAGAACTTTTATTTTCTTTTACAGCAATTCGAAAATGTATGTTCATATGTCTGAGAACTGTAAACTTCTTTCCTTGGTTTGTAAGTACTACGTGACTTTAGTAAACCAGGACCCTACAGTCATTCCCCGTGGGTTATGGAATGCCACAAGGCTACTGCAAGAAAGTAGTCCTACTACTATGAAAGAAATACACTGCACAAGAATATAGAAAGAATGCCTACCAGCCATTTACATTGCAGGAGGGAGCAAATGGGGGGAAAAAACATACTCCCTTCCTAGCACTGCACGTTTTGACCTGGATCCAGCTTACTGCTTACATAATGTATTATCTTTGGTATCTTGCGATACATAACGATATTGTGCATTATTCCAGTTTCAAAGAACATTACAGAAGAACGTGGTATAGCTGCTACACTGTGATCATTTTTCAGATTCTGTTGAAAACCAATGGAGCCATTGAACTAGTGCAAAATGTAAGGTTTGTTATTTTAAGTATTTCATGCAAGTTCAGCGTGGCTAATTTGGTCCATTGTGGCTGAGAAGCTTGCTATGGTACAAGGAGACAATCTGATAACTATTGCTAGTTGAGTTTCATCTCAAATGTTTTTGCTTTGGCTGGCAAGGGCAGCACACTGGGCATACATGTCACAGTCTTACTGCAAGCAACATTGAACAATAGTGTATAAATATGAATGTGCATTGTATTTAATATTATATCCTATGAAAATTATCATTTATAATGAAGTAACGGCACATCACAGATTCATGTCATAAAGAATTCATTTTTTTATATTTAATATTGAAGGATAAATCCAATGCATATTGGAGAAAAAAAAAGTGTACAGTGCAGAAACTAGTTTTATGATACTTCAAGGCATGACTGGCATATTCATGAAGAACAGTGTTTTTATGGGTGTTTTTTAATTAACTAATTTTCTGTATACTATCATATCCGTGTTCTGGCGACTTAAATATCACCTGCCTTTCTTCAACTTAAAACACATTTACTAAGAAATACAAATTTGCCAGATTATGTTCCCCTCAAACTATTTTGGGGGTAAAACTATAGTAGAATTTTGCATCGCCCTGCAGCCCTTGCAGTTATGTAGATTACCTCGATTGCTACTGGAGAACCACAGACTGCACTTTTTTGCTTTGATATTAACTCTTTCAACACCGCTGCACTGTAAGAATCCACTGAAACAGCAGACAACTAAACTAATATTTTGTGTGCACATATTTGTACAGTATATATGACTTTTACTTTTTTTAACATTTTATTTCACTTTATGCATAAGACGCAGACTGTCCCATTACTCATCCTATTGAAGCTTTCTGTAACGTTACTTGAAAGAGTTAAATGGGCGGACCATTGAAATCTGAATTCTTCATGAAAAACTCTGGTATAACCAGTTCAAAGGTTGCAGGGAGTGTTTATTTATAGAATCTGATTACAACAGGATTTCTTGCGCTCCAAAAGAAGTGCGGTGAGTTATAATTAAACAAAGTTACGCGTGCGATTAGATGCACTTTTGTCAGTGAGTGTGAGTTTTCCATATTTAAATGAATTTATGTATGAAACAATTCGATATCAAAGTGTGGTTGTTAAAAAAAAAAAAAAGACTACAATTTATTTCCTTCACAATATTGTACTTTACCATTTTTATCTTTTAGGCGATCAAAATGGCAGAAAAAGCAAAACTCTATTATTTTGATGGAAGGGGTTTAATGGAATCGATTAGGTGGCTGTTAACAGTTGCTGGCGTTGAGGCAAGTTTTTAAACACAATTTCAGATACTGTAAGTGCGGCACATTATCCAATCAAAGTAAGGATACTATGTTTTCCAGTACCTACATACTTTACTTTGTATATAGTAAAAGTATTTATAGTTACAAAAACACGCTTAAACGTTGCAGTGTGTCACTACTCTAATTCCTTCTTCAGACCGGTTTTATCCAGTTTAGTCTTGTGTGGTAGTTATAGGTACACAAACTTCCTTTATGTGTAGTGTATTGTTTTGATGAAGAAGTAATGTATTTTCAGTAATACTATTCATTGCGGTCTTTACGTCACAAGGTCTAACTGCAGCCCCTGCTATTGGAGTAAGACTGCCATACAGCACAGGCAGTGGTTAAACTATGGAAAAACAGGCGATGGGCATACATTCAGCACAAGGCAACTGGACTGTGAAAATGTTGCTCGAATTGAAGTTAAAAAATAAATAAGTAAATAAATATGGCCGGTAGCACTTGATTTAAACAACTTTTTTTCATTTTCATTCAGTTTGAGGAGGTATTTTTGAAGACCAGAGAACAATATGAACAGTTGCTAAAAGGTACATTTTATACCCATTCTGATTTATTTTTGCTAACTGGCAACCACAAAAGAACAAGATTATTTTGTCTGAACTTCATGTATATTTGCTGAACACTACATGCTAAATGTTTCAGCGATCTTGACATTGAACTGATCCAATATGGCTGCCTGTCGTATTAGTTTAGACTGTTGAAATGTCACGTAACTTAACAAACACATACAGTTTGCTCTCACAACATTACTGTAAATGTTCGTATGATGAGGAACATTGCCTTCAAATGTTTTTTTTTTTTCTTCACTAGATGGAGCCCTTATGTTTCAACAAGTACCTCTTGTTGAAATTGATGGAATGAAGCTTATTCAGACCAAAGCTATTTTAAACTACATAGCAGCAAAATACAACCTCTATGGGAAGGACCTGAAAGAAAGAGTCATGTAATTAGTTTACGTGTATGGTTAATTGAATAAAAGCAGTGGATATATGTTTTTCAGTTCACACATAATGTAAAGTTATTTAAAGAGTAAGTAGCGGGGTTCCGAAAATTATAGTGTAATAATTATAGTCCTCACCTGTTGATACAATTGTTTAAATAATGTACCTATAGTTTTTCTTTTCATTGCATACATCCTGACAACTTTTTACACATAACTTTAACTCTGTTTCAAAGCACTTTTCAAAATGGCCACTTTAATTCACTGGGGTTTGAGATCTGTCCTCTTAATCACTGCAGATGTTGCTGTGGTACCTGTTTTACAAAGTGGGCAATAATCCTTACACTATCATTGCACTAGAGCAGACATTTTGAAAAGAGCTTTGAAACAGACTTTAAAGTTATAAGTGTAATAACTTGTTAGGATGTTAACAATAAAAAGAAAAATTACAGGTAGGTTATTTAAACAGTTGTAGCAACACGTGGGGACGTGTAACGCTGTATTTTTCATAACCCTGATACTTCCTCTTTAAGCATTTAGTTTAGCCTTCCAAAGTGGTATGCTGATAGAAAAGTGCTGTAGCTTGGTTAAACCGTATTCTTCTGCAGTGCTGAAAATTGATTTACAGTACATTGTTTCTCCAAATAAATGTTTAAAAGTACAAAAGGAAAACAAATCTTGTTGGTCATACCGTTTATAAAGTAAACTATTTTACGGAGCACAATTAAGCTGGCTGCACTGATAATGTAATATAATTTCACACAACCAGGGAAATCTTTAAAATAAGCATATACATTGTTAATGTGTGGTTTCCGTTCAGGATTGATATGTATGTGGAAGGAATCAGAGATCTGATGGAACTTATTGCAAAGCATCCATTCTTGCCTCCTGCAGAAAAAGACAGCAACACAAAGCTCATCCAAACAAAGGCTGTCGACAGATACTTCCCAGTTTATGAAAAGGTACTCTTATTATTTGGTAAACAATATATAGAGAGTTTGGAATCTATGTATTTAGAGTAGCATGGTGGTCTACATTCAGAGAAAGGACACGCTAACTAGGATGAATTCATTGGGGTGATCCTTCTTTCTCCATGTATGCCCTCAGTCCAATACCTCTCTGTTTCCATGCAGGCCTTGGATCAGAGTGGAGGAGGCTACCTCGTTGGTAGCCAGCTTAGCAAGGCCGATGTTCAGGTGTTTGAGGTTGTTTTGATGGTTGAAGAAAAATTTCCATCAATTTTGTCCAATTTCCCGCAATTACAGGTATGTATAAAAGTTATTCTTTGTTACTGACATGTGACCATTAACTTGGCACACTTAAATGAGCACTTATACAAGGGTTGTTTCTGAATATGGATGATAGAATTGAACTCTAGACCAACTGCTATTTGAAACTGTTCATTCTTTTCAGTGTAAAGAAGAGACATTTCTTTTGGGAACTATCTTCTACAACCAGATCAAAAAAACATGGATAGTTTGATATTAAACAAAATGTACTTTACGCATATTAATTATTTTTGCAAAAAGATCCTTTTATTATTATTAGTTTATTTCGCAGACACCTTTATCCAAGGCGACTTATAGTGACTAGGGTGTGTGAACTCTGCATCAGCTGCAGAGTCACTTACAATTACGTCTCACCCGAAAGATGGAGCACAAGTGACTTGCTCAGTATCACATAATGAGTCAGTGGCTGAGGTGGACCTCCTGGTTACAAGCCCTTTTCTTTAACCACTGGACAACACAGCCTCCTAAGAACACAAGAGAAAATCTAGTAAATACTGCAAATGAACCATATTGGAACAGAGTAATCTCGCATGTACTTTTATGTTAGGCCTGCTGTCACAGCACTGTAGTTCCCAGGTTTACTACATTCATTTAGCAGTGATATGTAAATGATCCTGTTGACACTGTCAATTTTTAGGCTTTTCAAACAAGAATGAGAAGTGTACCAGCCATCCAGAAGTTCCTACAACCTGGCAGCCAGAGAAAACCTCAACCTGATGACAACTATGTGAAAACTGTCAGGGAAGTTCTGAGATTCTAAAGAAAAGCTAAATGCAATTACTAGTAAATAGCTTTTATTCCATCAATAAGAATCAGTCTTACAAAGTTAACCATTGTTTGTAACCTCTGTACTGAGCGTACTGTTATACAGAAAAGACAACTAAAACCGTGTGTTTTGTTGTGTTATACCAGTAGTACCGAACCTGTTAATTTTGTGATTAAAAAATTAAGTATAAAACTTGATGTACTGAGTTATTATTGTCCCTGGCGCTGGAGTGAATGATGAATTTATTTTGTGTTATGAGTTATTGGGCTATTAAAGTTATATCTTTAGAACTTCTTGTCCAAAGTATGGGTCCCTGTCAGTGGGAAACTGGCCCCCTGAAATGTTGAAATATACATTTCAATGCACACATTTAAATTACATTACATTTGTAGGCAACATATCAAACTTTTGTTTCCTGGTAAACTGCTGCTGCAGATTTAGTAAAATCCAAAGGAACCAACCTCAATATCTGAGTGTATAGCATTTCCATAGTTTTATACTTTGTACATATCTGCTACATGAAGTCAGTTGGTAAATGGAATCATATGATCAGTTTGAACTTCCTCAAACCAAATTTGCTGGTCCTCTAGTTTCATTTACAGGAGTTTGCCAAAAGCATTTCCATGAGTGCCATGTTGATCAACTGATATTATTCTACTTGTTCTAGTTGTCAGCACAGAATATATACAAAAACAAACAATATCAAAGATAAGCTTGAAACTTCAGTGAGGTGTGCATTTAATAGGTACTGTGCAAGCAACTGTTACCCAACATTTATATTTATTATTATTATTATTATTATTATTATTTATTTCTTAGCAGACGCCCTTACATAGGGTGACTTACAGTTGCATTTAATGTATAATTTGTTTCAACAGCCTTTAGTATGTGATAGTGTCCCACAAAGAGGACAATGATGAAAAGGCAAGGATATACATTGGACATTGGTACACACTGTTTCCCAGTAGGTTCTGTTGTTGAAGTGTACAATTCATTAAATAATAGTTTTTCAAAGTCTATTTTAATAGGTTTAAAAATGTATTTAGACATTTGTTGGCTTCTTTAACAAGTCCAGAAAACATACTTTTCTTTTGCGAATATGAAACATTTTTACAGAATAAGGAGGCTGTGTGGTCCAGTGGTAAAAGAAAAAGGCTTGTACAGAGGTTCAAATCCCAGCTCAGCCACTGACTCACTGTGTGACCCTGAACAAGTCACTTAACCTCCCTGTACTCCGTCTTTCGGGTGAGATGCTGTTGTAAGTGACTCTGCAGCTGATGCATAGCTCACACACCCTAGTCTCTGTAAGTTGCCTTGGATAAAGGCATCTGCTAAATAAACACATAATAATAATACACCACTGCTTGCTGTATGACCTGTGCCTTTTGCTCTTCATTGGCTGTATTCAATCAAAATATTATTTATAATTTGGAATGTATTTTTTTTTAAATCCTTTTTTGTTATTTATTCAATTCAATATAGAAGCAAGCAATACTGCAGCTATATATATATATTTTTTGATTAGGAATCCGTTATCAAATCAAGCATCACAACTGGTGAATGGAATTTGAATCCCTGCAATAACCCTGCACCTCAACATCTGCTGTGAGATTAACAAAACACAGAAAAAAATGCGTAGTTGGAACGTGTCTACCGGAGAATGACACCTCCAGCACTAGTGCTCCAGTAACATGATTTGAACCTCTAATCCTTAATTACAGGTATAAATACTCGCTGACCTAATTTTTTTTTCCCCAAGAGCACTGACAAATCGTAATCTCCTAACAGATTACATCAGGTCTAAATTCTGACAGTAGGCCTTACATTTTCCAAACTGATACAATGAAACATTTCTCTAATTTATTAATAATACACATTTCAAGTTTTAAAATATAAGGGGCCCCCAGCTGTAGTAAACAAAAGTTAATTTAGTAATGGTTCCTATAAACACTTGAATTTAAGTGATAAAAACAACACACGCTGAATGTAGAAGATCATCTGAGATTAAGAAGGCAGACTAAGACTCTTGCATCCAAGTATACTATATGGATATATGGACCCCTATACTGTATGGATATATGGATATGGATGCTCTCTCCTTGTTTTAAGGTTCTGGTTTTTAGTGTAAACCCCATTTAAGTGCTGCTTTCACTCTTAGTATATGGCTTTGCAACAGGCTGATGTAACTATGCTATCAGTTGACTCTATGAAGTTTCTTTATCCAAACTGTACTGTATCATTTTATTGCAGGATAACATTATTTGGATTCCTAATATGAGAGAATGGCAGAGAGATTCCATTTGTCATATAATGATCGATACATTGATGATTAATAATACACATATATTTAATTTGAGTGACCATTGATTCAAGCAAGAAAATAAAGGATTTGCTAGTGGTTCCAAGGAGCTCTTGAAGTTGTTGATGTACAGCACCAAGAAGATAATCCTCAAAACCATCAGGAAGCTGGAATAAAATCGAAAAACAAACGCAACAATTAGTATCTGGTATAATAAGGCAATTAATGATATGATTAAAAAAGTGCTATGTTGGTTTCTTTAATGCTCGTTCGTGTTTTTACAGGTGTACTATAGTTCAGCAAACTCAAACATTTTCTGTGGTTCAAGTTGGAAGCCTTGTCAGGTTACGCAAAAGATTAGAGAACAATAGTAACAGTTTGCAGCTGGAACTTAAGTAAGTTTCACAAAAACCAAACAGATATTTGGCAGGTGCTGGATAGGTTCTTCATATTGTAGCTCCAAGCACCAACAGTTAAACATCTTAAAAAAGACACATTATTGTACAAACTTATGAAGAAGAGACTCTCTTTGGTGTAGGGAAATTTGACTGTAGACTATGTTAAGTTTTGTTGGAAATGCTTTTACAGTTCCTATTTATAGAGGGATTTTATAGTATTCTGTTTTCTATATTTACAAATCCTGACCATGGTTTATTACCTTAAACCAGCCACAAGATCAGCTGGCATTACTTTTTGAGATCTGTCTCTCTGCAATAAAATAACTTTAAATGTTTTTCAGTTCACTTTCACCAACCCTTTTAAATATATCAGTGTGGAGTAGTGGTTAGGGCTCTGGACTCTTGACCAGAGGGTTGTGGGTTCAAGCCCAGGTGGGGGACACTGCTGCTGTACCCTTGACCAAGGTACTTTACCTAGATTGCTCTAGTAAAAACCCAACTGTATAAATAGGTAATTGTATGTAAAAATAATGTAATTGTATGTAAAAATAATGTGATATCTTGTAACAATTGTAAGTTGCACTGGATAAGGGTGTCTGCTAAGAAAATAAATAAATAATAACAACATATTCCAGTTTCTCTTCTACAAATGTGATTATGCCCAGGAAGTGTAAGGCACAACAGTGTCAATTAAAGAACCTGCCATTCTTCTTGTTCTACATTACAGCACACTAGTGCTCCACTTAACTCAGTATACTCCAAGAGGAGTAATACATTTTGTATTAATATTGCACATTTTAAAAACTGATGGAATTTGTATTTTAACACCCTGACTTAAAAAAGGAGACTAGTTAAAGATGAATAAAATATTATTTTTATAGTCTAAATGAGGAACTGGTTTTGCCTGGAAAGTATACACTTTAAAAAACTAACCATTATTTTTCTTACATTTTATAACCCCAAAAGCCATTGCTGCAGCATAGCCAAAGCCAATCCAAATCAATTGCCATTGCTGTGCTGGAATGAAAGACATTATATCTCAGACATATTTTAAATTGTAAGTATATGCTTGCCTATGAAGGTGTGGCTGTCACTATGTCAATATCCATTAATCAAGATTAATGCATTCCATTGTTTTAAATTGCAATTGTAAAATTGAAGTGTATGCCAACATATGCAATGATTTTGTAATGTGGACCTTCAATATCCAATAAGGTGAGTATCATAAAACAATTTTTGCAAAAAGTAAGACACACCATTCTAGTACTATTTGATACACTGGCAAGTTTCTTTGGTCAAATATACATCTAGTGTTTTTTTGTACATTTCACTTATGATTATTGGAATACTTAGTAAGTTAATGTATTGCATGTATCTGATGGCAAAAAAAAAAAAAAGTTATGTTATGTTGCTTTATTGTTCAGTTGTTCACTAATTTTTTTTTAGATACAAGTGTGTTGTTATTTTGTGGTACATGTATGCCTCACCAGACATTTTCCAAATGTAACAACTATCAGTGTGACCAAATAGCTAGATTTTTGTTTCATCACTCCACAAAACCTTTGACCAGAACTCATATCCATCATTCAAATGCTGTTTTGCAAACTTTAAGCTATCGTCCTTGTACCGTTTTCCTAACAGCAACTTTTTCCTTGACCTGCGACCATTGAGACCTTCACCATGCAGTACTATACTTATGGTTGAAATGGAAACCCCAAATCCTACTTGCAGCCAATTCATTTTGAATATCTTTGGCAGTCAATCTCGGATTGTTATTAACCTTCCTCACAAAATCTGCTTTCTTCCAGACTGAAGGAGCGTTATGACAATACCATGAGTCTTGAACTTCTTGATAATAGAAACAATAGTTGAAATTGGGATACTCAAATGCTTGGAAATCTTCTTGTATCCTTCTCCAGCTTTATGACAATAAATAATCGTCTGCCTAAGGTCTTCAGATAGCTCTTTACTTTTTCCCCATATTGACTTATTGGTGACAGCAATCATCCTATGCCTAACCCTTTTATACTCTCTAAAAATGTTCACCTACAATCCAGCATTTTCTAAAATTATTTTCTGCTTTATCATAATGAAATGTCTAGTACCTTGTAGACAATACTATTATAGCATCAACTTTTGAATTAGCATTTTTGGAGTTTTGCAAAAAAAAAAAATTGCTGAAATAAATAAATTGTAGACATCTATTTCTTGTAACTTTTGCTACAAAAGATTTCCTATAATTATTTGTTTTAGAGAAATTTCTTGAAATTATACATTTCCTTTGGGGTATGTAAACTTTTGAATATAACTGCATATATCGGATTGAAAATACTCTCTTCAAGTGCTTTTTTTCATTTATGATTTTATTTCAAATCTTATGAAAAACAAGGAGTTACACCATTTTGATACTATAAAAGCGGGTGTAGGCAGACCGGCTCTGTCTGTGGCTGTATTGCATTGCAGAATTGTTAACTTGCAGGACTTGATTGCTTGCACCATGCAGCAGGGTGCTGGACCTTGGCACTGGATCAGGCAGTCTACACATGGTCACCAGGTGCTGTTCACGTGAACCCCATGCGGATGTACAGGACTCTGATTGGGTGAGGAACGTGATAATGTATTACATTGTTGTTAGTTAAAGGTCAGTGGGCGCCCGATTGTGAAAAGAAAAAATAAAAGTCATACAGCTTTATTTGCAAATTAATCTGTTTTTGTTGGGTGTCATCGGATCAAAACTTGCATTTAAAGTTTCATATGAAGTGTTAACTTAATAAGAATACAAGCGTTTAGAGGAGAAACATAGTAAATAAAACTATTTATAAAGCAAATATCCATTTTATGTTCAGGGTCCTTGGTAGTGACACAAAACTGATCCAAAACACACCCTGTCTTTTTAAAGTGACTGGAACAAAGAAAGGGTGAGAAATAACTTCTTATGCATTACCTTTAGGCCTGGTTGTTTGTGCAAGAAAAGAACCCTTCAATCTGATAAACAGCAAAACAAGTCCTGACTAATGATGACATATGGTATTGTTTTGCTCAAAATAAGTTAGACCCTTTGGGGGTCTGTGGCGGAGTGTCCCACCCCTATGTATTTATTTATTATTATTTGTATTTGTTTGCGGCACGGATAAAAGCGCTGCGTCTTTTGTTATTGTTTATATTTAAAAACCCTGTGAGGATGCGTGGCTGATCAGCTACTGATTACTATGTAACACAATTTTTGTTCCTGGGTAGTAAGTGTTATTTCCTAATTGCTTATGTCTCAAAAGTATAGAAAATGGCTATTATTCCCCACAAACTTTGCTTTTGTGACCAGGACAGTGATATTTTGAAATTTACCTATTTCCAATGAGAAAACGGGGGAATTTGTGTCTTTTCGTTCACATAAAGTCAGAAAAAAACAACATATGAATCCAAATTAACATGTATTTATACTAAAGTAATACAAAAATGACTACAAAAGATTTAGTAGTTTTTCAAGATTTATGATTATACTGTAAATCACTTTCACGAATCAGCCCCCAAATGTAGTCTCCCATCATGTTCTCGTTATACTGTCCTTCATTGACAGCTCATCCAGGAGCCTCAAAGCCGTGCTGCTCCATAATGGTAACAAGTACCCGTCTCTTCCCCTGGCTCACTCGGTGCACCTCAAAGAGGATTACAACAGCATCAAGACCTTGCTGGACGCCTTGAAGTATGATGAGTACGGCTGGGACCCCCGGAAGGTGCTGATGCCACCACTGCACATCAAATTGGGCCTTATGAAACAATTTGTCAGAGCTCTAGATAAGGAGTCGGCAGCCTTCAAGTACCCTCAAGACTTCTTCCCTAAGCTGTCCGAGGCAAAGGTCAAAGCCGGTGTCTTCGTCGGACCACAGATAAAGAAGATCCTGGAGTGCAATGAATTCCCCAAGAAGCTCACTAGTAAGGAGAAAGCGGCTTGGAACAGCTTTGTCGCAGTGGTTCGGGGCTTCCTGGGCAATCACAAGGCCGAAAACTATGTGGAGCTGGTTGAGACTCTGGTGAAGAACTACGGCACAATGGGCTGTAGGATGTCCCTCCAAGTCCATATCCTTGATGCTCATCTTGATAAATTCAAGGAGAACATGGGAGCGCATCGGAGGAGCAAGGCGAGCGCTTCCACCAGGATATACTGGACTTTGAACGCCGCTACCAAGGATAGTATAACGAGAACATGATGGGAGACTACATTTGGGGGCTGATTCGTGAAAGTGATTTACAGTATAATCGTAAATCTCAAAAAACTACTCACTTCTAAATCTTTTGTAGTCATTTTTGTATTACTTTAGTATAAATACATGTTCATTTGGATTCATATGTTGTTTTTTTCTGACTTTATGTGAACGAAAAGACACAAATTCGCCCGTTTTCTCATTGGAAATAGGTAAATTTCAAAATATCACTGTCCTGGTCACAAAAGCAAAGTTTGTGGGGAATAATAGCCATTTTCTATACTTTTGAGGCATAAGCAATTAGGAAATAACACTTACTACCCAGGAACCAAAAAAAAAAAAAAAATTTGTTACACAGTGTTATTTAACTAGCTGACAGTCACGCATCCTTACCAAACGCATGCAGACTGTGGCCGAGGGGTAATAAGATAATTAATAGCTAGTTAACCCCTCGGCCAGAGTATAAGAATCTGCAGCTGTCCGTGCTGCAGGGGCGGTGTACAGAGAGGATGTACGGGGAGATAGAGAGGAGACAGAAAATAACAATTGCTAAAACGTGCTGGATTAGCCAGCACGACACTTACTTGTTTGTCTGTTTATTCGTTTGGCCCTCGTGCCCTTTGTTTTGTTGTTTGGTTCAAATCATTTGTTTTGTTTGTTAATAAATTCAGCTGAACGCCATTGCGTTCCGTTTCACCCGCCCATCCGTTATTTTGGTTCTGTTACTTCCTGGTCCGTGACGTCACCACACCTCACCACTGCAAGCCAGCCTGCCACAGGGTCACACAAAGCCTGATTTTGGCCTACACATGTCCAGGAATGTTAGTTATTATCGTAACCCTGGTTCCCTGAAATAGAAATACAACCATTACCTAACTGGTGTTTACCTCCTCAAGACCCTGAAACCTGAATATACCAAAGCTGCTCCACCCCCAGCCTGTGACACAGCCATGCCTGCCTCCGAGGGTACAAAAGGACTGCACGCACAAATCTCAGCGTCATTTTTCCTTCAAGCCTCCTGCAATCATGGACGCAGTGACCTTGAAGGTTAACGTTACATTTCTATTTCAAGGAATCAGGCTTATAATAACCTAACGCTCCCTTTCAAGTACGAAATGTAACCATTACCTAATGCGTGAGTATACCCAAGCCAGTCGCAAGGGCAAGATTGCCGAACAACTACAATGCCACAAGCCAAGAGGCTTCCTTGTGCGTTACCATTAGGAACCCCCATAACAAGTAGCTAGGGCTAAAACATTGAGGGAGAAACTCACCTCCATGCCTGTGTTGTAAGGGTCGACTAGGAAGCCGCCCTTAACCCTTAGCGGTCCATTTATTCAGCACGTCTCAGCCGCGTCAGGTCCAATTTATTTTCACACTCGCTGTTTAAGTTTTTTTTTTCATAGTAAAACAGGTTTAAAAGGCACTGCATATCAACAGGACACTCAGTACTGCATCTCTAGCCCCGCCCCACCCCTTGTTCACTGTATTTTTCACATACATCTTCAGTCATGCATACTTATAAATCATCTCCTGATCACTTGTTTTATCACCAAACTCCTCAATAATGCTATCTAAGTCATTATTTTATTACTATAACATCTCAAAAAACTCTGCAAGTCTGTAGAACCTGGTGAAGGCGTGGGGAGTAGCCCACACTGCTGCACTGCATGTCTTTGACAAATGCACACTGGCATAAAGCTCAGTGGTGGAATGGGCAGTGAGCTTTTCTCGAGGGGGCATGTTGGATCGCACAAAGACAGTCCTCTCTGTCTGCTATCCATTTGGACACCCTCTGTTTAGACAGGGCTTGACCATGGGACTTCGCCCCATGACAGAAACAAAATAGGTTCAGACTGCATCCAACTTTTTGTCCTGTCAACATAATACACTAGGGCCTGTGCCGGACAGAGCTGCTGCTCTCTATCAGACTGAAAAGGAGGTGGATGGAAAGCCTCTAATTCCACAGACGGTTGATATGAAATGCCAAGATAGTCTTTGGCAAAAAAGCAGGATTGGTAAGGTGTGTAAACTTTGTCCTGCCTTCTGCAAATATTAAGTAGGCTTTCGCAATTGAGAATACCTGCATCTCACTCACCCGCTATGCAGAGGTTATTGCAAGCAAGAAAGCCGCTTTGATCAATACAAATTTCAGCTCAGCTGAATGTAAGGGTTCAAATGGAGGCTTCATGAGTGCATCAAGCACCACATTAAACCTCCAGCCAGGAACAATATTCAAAAATTGCCCTGCCAGGAAGTGAGCTCTTGGGGAGACAGACTCAATTTTGACATATAGGGAGCTATGTCAACACCTGGCACTTTTTTATAGATCAGTTTGGTTAGTTTCCCTTAAGCAATGAAGGCAATTTTTGGGAGACTACAATAAGCGATGTTATGTATGAAAGCTCAATGAAACCCGTGTAAATCTGTAAATGTTATTACCGGTCCCGGTTCGGTACGGTATGGTACCGGGTTGGGAACGGAGTGGGTCGGTGACCTTGGTACCAGTATGGTACGTGTCCACCGGTTAGCAGTTATCACGGGTAGCAATGTACAGTGATGTCCACCTGTACAAGCCACTGGCAAAACCACTCAGTCAGTACCACACACAAGACTGAGGGAAGTCTGCTTGTTCGAGGCACTAACAGCCTTCGCAATGGTGATGCAAAAGCAGTCACCAAAGCAGCAGCAAGATACTGAGGGAGAGACTGCAAGCAATCTCAAACGAAGCGTGTATCTTGGTCCAGCGCAGCATTGCTGAGCCCAGCAGCTGTGCATGGATTTCGGTAAAATAAAAAAAAAAACCCACAGAAAATACAACAGGAGAAAAATATTTTTCCCACATAAAACAGTAATAACATAATTACAGTTCACAAAATAAACATCTTGTAATTTAAAAACAAGAATTTAATTTAACTCCAGTCAGCGTTATACAGCCTGGGGGAGAACAAAGTCAGCCGAATTTATCTTGCATGATCCCTGGGAAGGAGCAACTCAAGTGCAACTCAAAAAAAAAAAAAAAAAAAAAAAAAAAAAAAACTAATACAGTGTAAATAAATTATCACATAAATTATGTAAAACAAAATAATTAGCAAATATTATAGTCATAAGCAACAAGTACTTATCTGATACCAGGCTCCTCATGTCAGGTCACCTTTGAAAAGAAAGACACCCCCGGGATTATTTGTATATGTAATTGCTGCTTTGCTTTTCTATTTTACACAAGGCATCAGTCCAAGAATCCTTATCAAAATGGGTGCGAGTTCTACCATTGAAATCCGTGAACTCACTAACAGATACAGGAGGTAGTTTTTTTTATCGTCGGGAACCCTACCGTTGGATGACTAAAATTTATTACACCACATAAACTGAAATGCACTTGAATAGGTCCACAATAATTACTCAACAGTTTAAAGTGATATCGGTCACTTTGAGCAAAAAAAAAAAAAAAAAAATAATGCAGAGCCTATTTTGAGTATATATATATATATATATATATATATACACAGTGCCTTGCAAAAGTATTCAGAACCCTGACCAATTCTCTCATATTACTGAATTACAAATGGTACATTGAAATTTCGTTCTGTTTCTGATATTTTATTTTAAAACACTGAAACTCAAAATCAATTATTGTAAGGTGACATTGGTTTTATGTTGGGAAATATTTTTAAGAAAAATAAAAAACTGAAATATCTTGCTTGCATAAGTATTCAACCCCCACACATTAATATTTGGTAGAGCCACATTTCGCTGCAATAACAGCTTTAAGTCTTTTGGGGTAAGTATATACCAGCTTTGCACACAGTGTCGGAGTGATTTTGGCCCATTCTTCTTGGCAGATTTGCTCCAGGTTGTTCAGGTTGGTTGGACGACGCTTGTGGACCGCAATTTTCAAATAGTGCCACAGATTCTCAATGGCATTGAGATCAGGACTTTGTCTGGGCCACTGTAGGACATTCACCTTTTTGTTCTTGAGCCACTCCAATGTTGCTTTGGCCTTGTGCTTGGGATCATTGTCCTGCTGAAAGGTGAATTTCCTCCCAAGCTTTAGTTTTTTAGCGGACTGAAGCAGGTTCTCTTGCAGTATTTCCCTGTATTTTACTCCATCCATTCTTCCTTCAATTTTAACAAGATGCCCAGTCCCTGCTGATGAGAAGCATCCCCACAGCATGATGCTGCCACCAGCATACTTCACTGTAGGGATGGTGTGTCTTGAGGCATGGGCAGTGTTAGGTTTGCGCCACACATAGCGCTTTGAGTTTTGGCCAAAAAGCTCTATCTTGGTCTCATCTGACCACAAAACCTTTTCCCACATCGCAGCTGGGTCACTCTCATGCTTTCTGGCAAACTCCAGACGTGCTTTCAGATGGTACTTTTTGAGTAACGGCTTCTTTCTTGCCACCATCCCATACAGGCCAGTGTTATGCAGAGCTCTTGATATGGTTGGCTGGTGCACCATTACTCCACTCCCAGCCACTGAACTCTGTAGCTCCTTCAAAGTGATTATTGGCCTCTCTGTGGCTTCTCTCACAAGCCTCCCTTCTTGTTTGAGCGCTGAGTTTTGAGGGACGGCCTTTTCTTGGCAGTGCCTGGGTGGTGTGATGCAGCTTCCACTTCCTGATTATTGATCCAACTGTGCTCATTGGGATATCCAAACACTTATTTTGTACCCTTTCCCTAATCTATGCATTTGTATTACTTTATCTCTAACTTCTGTAGAATGCTCTTTGGTCTTCATTTTCCTTCAGATTCACAGCCTGACCAATGATTCTTCAACAGTGGGGTTTTTATCCAGAAAATGTGACTGCAACTTTAATGGTTCACAGGTGGAGGCCAATGGTAAGGTAATTGTGTCCTCGTTAGGGCAATTTCTTTCATCGGTGTAAACTGGGAGCTTCCACAGCACAGGGGTTGAATACTTATGCAAGCAAGATATTTCAGTTTTTTATTTTTCTTAAAAATATTTCCCAACATAAAACCAATGTCACCTTACAATAATTGATTTTGAGTATCAGTGTTTTAAAATAAAATATCAAACAGAACGAAATTTCAATGTACCATTTGTAATTCAGTAATATGAGAGAATTGGTCAGGGGTCTGAATACTTTTGCAAGGCAGTGTGTGTGTGTGTGTGTGTGTATATATATATATATATATATATATATGAATATCAAAAGGGTTTGCATATAAACCACCTACTTATTCATATTTCACAAGGTCTCACAGAAAGCTGCATTATTATTTGGATAGATTGCAACAATATATTGTTCCAACAATAATTTAAATGGCAATATACAGAACAGTTTGAAGTATAGTCTTGTCATGTTGCTGTTCCTAGATGTAATAACAGCAAGCTTCTTAAATAGTCTATAAATTGTCTATACCCATAAATAAAACTTGAATCTTTGTTATAAGGCAGTTTCAGTAATGATGAACATTTTATGACCAATTTTCTCGGATTAAGTTAATTTGTAAAATAACAAAAACAGGCCTGAATCGGAACAGACATGAGGTTTAATACTGGTCCCTTCCAGTATTACAACTACAGTAATGCATATCCGCAATGACCAATGTGGTGGTGAATGGTAAATAAACATTAAACACTGCAATAAAAAGAGACAAAATATCACACATGTTAACACACAGCATTCAATAAAACTTGCCAGACTTCAGTATGTATAATTTATTTCACATAAGTGGTTTACTGAAAAGCAGTGTCATGCGCACAAATGTGTATTCATAAAGAGTACAGTTTCCTTACAAAATAAACTAACATGTTATGATGCACATTTAGAGGCAGCAAAAATAAAATAAAAAAGAAAAACCAATTAAAAGATAAATCAAAATCTTACCTGAAGACAGACAAGCAAACACAAATTCATGGCATACCAGTTTTCTAGCTAAATTTGTAGCTGATGTGCAATTTCTTTACTCTGCATATAATTGTTGGCTGAGGTATATAACAAAAGGGCTTCTCACATTGGTGGGGGGGCAAAAAAAAATAAACCCTTAGTAATAATACCACTGTAGATTATTAAAAACTACTATATGATGGCTTGAAACACATTGCTTGGCTCCCAAGTATAACAAATGTGACCTGTAACATTGTAAACACATGTTGTATTTCTAAATAGTGTAGTGTATTGTGCTGTGATAATAACTTAATTGTAATCCACTAGAGGGAGTTTCAGCACATCATAGCAAGTCTAATAATTATGGCATTTAGTATAGCCTGCACTGATTGTCCTCGATGTGCAAGATAAGTATAAACTCCACTCAGGCTGAAGGCACATACTACAGTATCTGGAACAAATGGCACTTTAAGTAAACACTTTTATCAGATCTGCTGATAGTTGATCTCCTGCAAATCACAATATTGTTTATGCTGCATTATGACCAAATTTAAAAATAACATTTTATTTAGTTGAAAACCTCCATTATTAATACTTTTGGTATGTCTCAAAATTAAAAACTAACATTTTTTTTTTCCATTTACAAAAAGATATGGAATTGAAGGTCTTGCACTGGCAGCATCAGAAGTAAATACGTTTCAGCTTACAGTAATAAGTACATAAAGTATTAAATTCAATGACATGCATGTTACCAAAAAATAAATAAAGGTGACATTAATAAGACCATTACATTTATGAAGTCTAGCAAGGATACAAATCAATATTTTTTTTCCCCTAATAATTTCACGATAAATCAATGATTTCGATTTTATTTGGTACATTAATGCAATCGTTGTGAACAAATTTTTTTCTTGGTACAGGAATAAAACAGCAACCGTGTATAATGGCATTATAAAACTTGCATGCAAGAAATGTACTTGTTAACGCCTACTGCCAATAAACTAAGACTCTTCACTCTATATTGTTATACTTTGGTGCACAACTGTTAAATTAAAATCAGAACCTAAACATAGGTAAAACTATCACATGCATTCCTAAATGTTCATACTTCCATTTGATTTATTTGTTTAGGCTGGACAAATTTAGGTAAATTTACTTTGTTTGAACTTCGTCGAATATTGTCGAAGGATACATTCAATTAAAAAAAATAAATCTAAATTGAATCTGGTTAAAAAAAAAATATATATATATATATTTTATTTTAAGTGGTGAAAGCAAGAAAAATGGGGGCACATCTGTATTAATATAGAAATAGTTAACTTCTATTTATAAATGCCAATTGGTCTTGCACATACGATGAAGCTTGCAAAGCGCACACAAAGCCATGGTTATACAAAGCAGAGCAGAAATTTTCAAGAACTATACAAAGCTGTGACCAATCCCATCTAAACTGAAGACATATGATACTACCTATACACACTGGATTCAAGGTTAAAATGAGCATGTCTGTTCAGCTGGATTGTAATAACTGGTGACAAAAAAAACAAAACAAAAAAAACACTACAGACTGCCATCAGTTATGCTTCAAAGTTTTTAAACCTTAAATGACTACTGTGTTCATGGGGCCTCTTTCAAAACTAAAACTCAGTGTTTTACATGGACAGTAATCAGTGTAAGCTTAATTTTTTTTTTTTTTTTTTCTAAACTTGGTTGAATTTCTTACCAATGTATTAAAATACGTGATGCCAACACTATTCTATTCAGTGTAAATGTATTTCAGCTTTGACCAATACCGTTCATTTTCTGTGATGGTTTAAAATACAGTAGGCTAGCTCTACTTTATGAGATTTGAACTTTAATACTAAATTCAATACTTTTAATTTTTTGTAATGGTTAATACATTGCCACAAATCCATGGTGTAATTAATCTGTTTTCAAGTAGACTGATTCTTAGATCAATAACAGAGCAACGTTCTTTAATTGGTCAGCTCATTTGATATCCAAAGACATGTAGATTCCTGTGTACTTTAATTATGTTGTAACTAAATGAAAGAAAAAAGTTAATTGCAGTTTTCATAGAACCATTAAGGTTAAAGGTACATTATAAGCCACCAATTTGTAAAGGGGGGTATATAAGCCACCAGTTTTAAAAATGGGTTTATTTAAGTATCTGGTTTCCGAGTCATTGTTCTGGGGGAAGAGAGGTGGTTGGGTGTTCAAAACTCATTATAAATGGTATCACAGGTTTGTTTTTCTTACGGTCTTATATTAACCCACAACCAACCCACCAAAGTTCCATAAACCCAGGTGTTTATATACAGTTTTCTTCCAGACTCTGTCAACAACATTGGCAATGTTAGGCCAGCCAAGAAAATCAAAGATGGCAAAGTCTTCTTAATACTCAGTGGTGATACATGACCTTCTCCTGGGAACTTGTTTTTTCTTTCAGGCTCTTCAGATTCATAGAAGTCAGTTAGTAACCTGCCCAGTAAAAAGTAACACATTTTAGACAGTTTTGCATATCATGACATTCTTTTGGTTCTGGATTATATGATCATATGCAAACAAAACAATAAAAGCAAGCTGGTTAAATTCAGTTAGTTTCATTTTGTTTTTAGAATTTATTTAAGACATAAAATAATATCGTTACTAGGGATGTGCTTTTAGTACATTTTTACAAACGTTTCAATGCTATGCAGGTGTCAGCGTTTAAACCATATCTACATACACACACACACTTTATATTACATTATGATGTATACCGACAGGCATGGTTAGTATTTTCTAAGCAAAGAAATCCTAAATAAGCTAAATACGTACACACCAAAGTATATATTGAAATTAGGGCTGTCACTCGATTCAAATTTTTGATTGGTTAATTTATGGGCATTAGTTGATTAACCGGTAGATTTATCTGTGCACATTTTTAAAAGCATTTGTATTATTATTTTCCATCTTAGTAAATGTCTCTCTTTGTATTTGTACTGCAGTATTGAGATGTACCTGTGCTGGCCCTGTGGTCACAAAGTGAATAAAATAAACTAAACTTTTTTTTTTTTTTTTTTTTTTTTTTTTTTAACATTATACCAAAGAACAAAACAAAGCCAATAATAATAATAAAAATGTGCGACAGAATCTAATCGACGACGACAACAAAGCAAGTTTAACATACTACCTGGGTGTTACTAAAATATTTATTCCAAACAGATTACAGTACTTTGAAATGTAATCTATATAAACTAGACAAGTTTATGAAAACGGTCTTTTTATTTAGTGACAGCTGCAGCATCACGCATTGCATCTTGTTAATACCGTACCACCTAACCTTCACTATCTGTGAAACACACAATGCAGAAATCCCTGCCTAAAACTTCATCATAATAATATTAATAATAATACAAATACATTGATTTACTTACGACAACATGCATACATCACTGATTTTTTTTTTAACATTATTGAATGTTGTTAAATATTCATTATAAAACAGTTCATTTTGAAACGCCAAAGAAGCGCAAACTATATACAGTCAGTTTTCTTCAATGTGCACAATTTATTTACAGGCTGTTTGCCAGGAATACAAGCCTGTCGTCCTGCTCTGGATTCAAGGTGCCACACTTTTTTTTGTTTGTTTACATCGAATACACACAGAGATGCATACTTACAAAACATTTTTAAAACTGATTTGCTGGTAGGATAGGACGAGCAAAACAGATGCTAGTTAACACGAGCAGGAAAAGAAGATCACACCCACTGCTTGTGTGGCAGAAATACTGTAAGTAGCAAGGCAGGGCGATTGGTGCATTTTCGTTGATCAACTTAAATAATGTAATTAACTATGTGTGTTACAAAACTGTAATTATTGAATCGATTATCCAGTATTTATATTGATGTTTTGCTTTTGTGGATGAGGAAAAAAAACAACTTTAGCTAAAAAGATTTTTTCTAAAATTCTTTGTTTGAGAGAGAGAGAGAGAGAGCGAGAGAAAGAGAGAAAGAGAGAGATGCCATTTTATTTGATGCCATTTTATTACACCATGGAGTTGATACCATACCACACCCACTACATCATGAAAAACAGAGTGCACCATGAAGCGCCATATCGACCTGCCCCAGTGTCAATCTTTCTGTTGCACCAATTAGAAACGCTACTTGGAGGCAATTGCCAACCCCATTCCTTTTGATAATATCCCCAGTTACTCTGGCTCCACAGCAGTTAGATAAGCGACGGACTGACTGCATATAATAATAAATTACTAAAATTAATACATTAAAAAAAAAATGCGTTTGGTGAAATTTGTCACAGGACCGATTATACGTCTAGCATATTATTCAACGTTGAACCACTTCTTTGGAGTTTATGTTTAAACGTTTAAAATTCCCATCCCTAATTATTACACTTCCAATTTTTGAGGATACTCAAGATAAACCTTTAAATTTAATAATTCAAATGATTA